>JAQFZE010003934.1:0-11866 GCA_034695245.1 Dicyrtomina saundersi
AATTGAATCACACCCTGCCCTTTTTGCGGCAGCTTACACCAGGCATCGTATTCCAGACTTCTTAGGTGATCTCTGATAAACTTACTTTTTTTCCCCTTATAATGAACCATGTTTAAAAATGTGGAACGCTTCACGATTTTGCGTGTCATTATTATTATTATTATTATTGTGTGTTATTATTATTTCGTCTTTCCTTTTAGTATCTTTTGACTGGAAAAGAGAAAATTTTAAAACAGTTTTTCGATTTGAAAGCATGAAAATTTAAAAACTGATTTCTTTAACGTGAATAAAGATGCTTTGACAGCTGCACTTCGGCGCCCAAAGAAAATTACCAATTATTAGAATGAAATCTGAAAAACCTTTACCAACCCTAGGCAATTGTTTTAACAAATCGTTGCATTAAAAATCGAACCTTTTGAATTTAACTGTACGTAGTTTGCAACCAGTATCGTTTTTAACGTTTTGCATGCGGTAATATATCACTATGCTACGTTTTCAGATCATTACGATAGCTGTGAGTTTGTGTTATGTAATAACCACTGATTTTCTGGATGGCGCTAAACTGATGCACACTTTTGCACAGCGTAATAGGAATACAGATTTTTTCGACACCGCATTTTCACTCGTGTGGATTCTACGTACACGTCAAGTTAGGTTCAAGTTCAGGTTTAAAATCAGGAATCATAATGGTGCCTCTCTATTGAAATGATAAATTATCATGTTAATAAATTTAATTACCTGTGTACTGTATTATTCAGCCCTGCTGTAATGTTTAAAGTTGTTCGCAATTTTTGAAAACAATAATTTAAAAAAATCCTAAAAATGTTCTCCAACCTACAGGCAAATTTTTTAAATTTACAGATTTTGAAGTTTTTAATAGTTTTAAAATTTTGTATCCTACATAAATGCACGAATCCTGGATTTTTTGGAAATATTGAAAAGTCGTGAAGCTGCATAGTAGGTTGTAGATAATTGCCTGAAAATAAACAGCTTCGAGTTTTATGAAAATCCTATTAAGGACGTACTTAGGTGTTAAAACTAGGAAGAATTCGAGTAATTGAAGATTTTTGAAATTACGCGCGCCATAGTATCCTAGCAACGCAATTCGCATTGATATGTTTATATTATTGTAATATGCGATTGGTATAAGAAATGAATAAATTGGCATTTAGTTAGTATTGACACATCAATGTAACCACAGAATATCGGAGATTAGTAATTGAAAGTTACTATAGTAAATAGTAAGCGAACTACGCATTGCGATTGTTTAAATGAAACATCGTGAAAACTAATTTAAATAATGGAGACGGAAACTTTTGATTGTGGCGTGTTGATAATATATTAAAAGTAAATCTTCGTGAATAGTTCACCGTTCACCTATTCGAGCCACAGCTGCTTTGATTATACCTCACTGATGGCATTAAGTACAACTTTTAAAATTATATTTAGTTCAATGCTTCAAAATCCGTAGCGAGAATATGATGGTACATTTTTCAAAATAGAAATACTATTTTAAATCTAAATGTTTCTGTTTTTTCTAATTTCAACCCCATCTATATATTTTTTGGGACTTTAAAAAAAAATACTACAGTTGTAATTCAGTTTGTGGATCATATTAGGCCCATCATCGTTTACTTTTAAGTCAATACTACAGAGTTTAATAAACATGTTGGCAGTGTCTTTGTTAAAATTGTTGTTTGTTTTGTCTCGTATAAATTACGCAAATGAAAAACTAATTTTTGCAATCATCTTTATATAAAAAGATCAAATAACGCTTTATTCGTGCAACAAATTGTGTAAAAAAAATTAAATGCAGTGGTAATACAAATTTTTTCAATTTATTTATTACTACTTTATGTAATGAGCAAAGTAGTATTTGATATTTATTAATAGAAATTTACTTGCTATAAAAAGCTATAACAAATATTCATGGTTGATTATTCCCCTAGTAGAAATAGGCAACATTGCTCGACGCCGTTTGATATTTTTACACAGTTCAAACTAAATACTTAGCTAAAGTACACACATCTTGGTTTGGCGATTTGAATAAAAGAGAGCAATTTAAAAAATTTTGTTTGCAACAGAAATACCGTCAGTGCACTATTAGCCGCTTTGGTGCGAAAATTATTTTGAACTATAGTATCAGCAGTATGTATGATTACTCTACTACATGTACTTATCTTGATTAATTTGTTAAACGTGTCACAATGCTGAATATCCAACTAATTGGGTGCCCAAAATAAAACGTTTGTACATAATTAGGTGCAATATGAAGCTATAGATATTCCTATACATATTAAATTGGTCAAATTAGAGAACGTGCAGGTACTTCAATAAATCAAATAATATATAATCTAATAATAGAATGAGTAAAATGTGATCTTCACTAATTTCAATTTACATTTGTATTAAAATTTAGCTATGGCTATTATTACTCACTACCCTGAAAGCTGTATTTATTATGGCTTGATGCCGTCTAAAATTTGTTACTGTTTCCAGCACTCATATTTTTCAAGATTTATTGAACTTTGTTTCCTTATGCAAATGGTGTCGTGAAGTAAAACTTGTAGGAATTGAAATAACACAAAGGTTGTAGTTAGAGATTTTCCAGAATTAAAAATTTCACAAAGTTATATTTACTACGTAATAATTGCATCCTACATACATCACCCACACTATGTAAATTTTAGTCCACTAGAGTGGTGACACCATGCAAAACACCCTTGCAGTAATAATTATTTGAAATTACAGAATGGGAAATAGAAACGCAATAAAGCAGTCTCAGCTACTACATAAATGTTTTTCTAACTGATGACACCATTTTCCTATACTGTAATAATTGCTGTCACACTGAACAGTCATTTTGACGCGAACTTTATGCTAGGTACTAGGTAGTCGTCCTTAAATGGCAAAATCGATTCCAAGTTTATTTTCTAAATGTAAAGGTATCATAATTATACGTTTTTTATAACAGCAACTAAGCAAATCAAGTAGGAATGTTACAAAACTTGTTTTGATGTTTTAAAAATACACAGCTTTAACTGCGTTTTATTTAGTGTTTGAGTCGCTTTATTCACACATTTGTTAGACGAAGCTTATGTCGCAAAACATAGCTATTGAAAAACATTTTGTATACCTAAAATTTAAAATTTAAATAAACAAAAACTAATATAACTATACAAAATTAAAACAAAAACATAGAAATTTGGAGGAGAAAAAACGTTGTTTGCTCACATCCTCGTGGAAAAGTGAGGAATCAACTGAAATGCTGAATAAAAAGTTGATAAGAATTGTGAACATACGACATTAAATATTACATGGTAAAACTATCCTTTCGCTTTTTATTTGTATCCGGAATATATATTACCAAGGATACACTCTTTATTCATTTATAATTATTATTTTAGTCTTGTACTGAAGTTTAAGGGAGCGTTATGCTGACTTCAGAGATAATAAAACTACTTAAAGTAATATATATATGACTTTTCAACATTTCCCAGGTTGTCTGACATAATATATGGGCAACTGAGAAGCAATATTCTAAAAAATATTTTTTTGTGGATAGTAATCAAAATTTAAATTTGCAAAATTAAGCGTGCCATCACACGAGGATCGTTGATCATCCCATATTTAATCTTAAATTCCAGCTCAACCAAAGTTTAAATCCTAACTAATCCTTCCGGAGTGCCTAGGCGAATGCTTTTAAATACCTGAAAATTTGAAATATTTAATGTACAATTTGAAAAATTCGGATCCATTTTTTCAAAAATTTTCTCTATGCTGGCAAGCAAATGCTTTTAAAACCTGTGTAGAAGCGTCACAAGCATAAATCAAATATGCCATCACAAAAGAACAAATGACACAAACCCGAAACGGTGTGGAACCATTTGATTTATCACGTGCCTCAGCTATTTTCTTGTTCTTGCGTCGCAAAAACATTAAATCATTTTTGCGAGGGTTTTTTTATAATATATGGAAGCTACTAAGTAAGTGCCTCTAGACTACACGTGGGGTTGTTGACAAATACATACTGTTACGTAACCCCGATTAACAATAACTGATGAATCATAAAGCCTTTCATTTAAACTTTTCTGACACTCAGCATACTCACTCTCTTTATTTTTAGTTTCTTTAAATGAAGTAGTTTTCAGCTTCAAGAATATTAAATACTCCTCCATACGAAGTAATTACCATGGCTTGACACCGTTTGATATTTTAAAATGTGTAAAGCAAAAGTAAAATGTGAATAAAAGTGTGTAAAGTAGAATCTTAAAAAAAGAGGTGTAAAGTAACCGTTGATGTTGTTATAGTTATTCTACAAACTAAAATGTTGTAATAATACTAATAGCTGCCGGAGTGCAGAAAAATTGAATACTTAACGAAAGCGTATACGTAAAATGTGGATTCTGCATACTAGGCTGTATTGCATTAAGTCTCTGGAATGACAATAAATAATTCTTTCACAATTAAAATTGAATTTTCCTTATTAAATCTCTAGTTATAGGTTTTAAAAAAGTTGAAATTTTGCCTTTTGTTTTTCTAGTTTCTAAGAATGTCTCGTATATCTATATCTATCATTTCGTAATAATCATATTCTAAAATTATTTTTAATTGATATATACTGACCTCGTTATTTTACCCGCTTACAATTTACACTTATAAGTTTTGAAGAATTCTAAACTTATAATTAGGTAGTTCACCTGTTATTATTATAAAAGTTCACCTGTTATACTTGCATGCAACAAAAATAATGACATTTGCAGTATAAATTAAGTAATTTCAAAATTAATTTTAATAACCAAAAATCGTAATTTGAATGACACCTTGCATAAAGTTTTATTCATAATAACAATCTTTTGAACTCCCAAATTATAGTCGATAAAGTTCACAGGCCTTGTAGCCATTTGATACTATTTGAGATCTTTTGCGATCCACGTAGAATCAATTATCATAAAGCAATATTATGAGACAATATTAAAAAATGAGAAAGCAGCACACATACCGTCGGTGAATGAACACAACCGCATCTTTAAAAACAATTAAAAACAAAACAAACTACATGAAGACAGAAAAACATTTATGCACAAACCAGAAACTAGAGATGCAAACTATGAACTACAAGCAATACGCATTATTTTTGAGTAACTTGTCACCTAAAGTTTTTTTTTAAATTTGCCAATTAATTATCAGCTAATATTAGTTCACCGCAAAACCCGTTATTTCCATCTCCAAATAACATAATTTATAGACGCAGTTACGGCTATTAAAACTGTGTACTAATGTAAGTCATCTTCTACTTTTATTAATAAGTTAAAGACGTTGAAGCTAAACAATAATGCTCTTTGAAGGGTGTTATCATGTAACATACAATAAGGATACTGTATGCCGCGTTGTTTTTCCCAATGTTTTGTATTACAGATTTTATGAGCTTCTAATCGAAGATTTTCTGAATTTGTAAACACTTGAAGATGTTATACTAAAATAGGTGGAATTAAGCTATCAAAAATCTTGGCAACAATTAATTCAGAATTACTTACTATGTGTAATTATTCTACTATGTACACAAAATATATTTTGTGATGAATAATAAATTATAGTACCTGTTTTAGTGTCACTCTCACAAAGAGGCCAGTTAAATAACTTTTTTTGAGAGTATACAATAAGATAGATAATCAATTTATAACTAAATAAATAGAAACGTAAATGTTTACATCTGCTAATTGGGAGATATAAGGTTATACAACATTTATAGCTGCCAACATTAAATCTGACATGCTTATATGTTTAAAATCGTATTAGTCGTATTTGGAAGCTTAAAGCTTCTTCTATGTAATTTTATTTAAGCATATAATACAATATATGTAAATGATTTAGATTAACTGCTTGTTACTTAGACGCCAGTACAAAAATATACGGGTATATTAAAGTTCACCAAATTGAAAACATAATATGAAAATTAACAAAGTGCTTTATAAATAAAAACATTAAAAATTGATTGATCGCGTAGGAAATAGCTTACAATATGTGTGCATTCTTGAATTTGGTTTAATGTATTAAAAAATGTTTTTATTTAAATTTATTTTCCATAAAGGGATAAATAATCGCAGGTATTAGAAAACGTACTATACAAATCACAAACAATAAAATATTTTAGTGCAGTAAAAGTAAAGATCTGATTTCTTCCATACTGCGATATTATTTTCAAAATATTTATAACTATTATTAAATATATATAATATGTGCTAAGTATTTCTACATCCGAATTGCGTATTGAGTAAACTATTTAAAAGCATCGCACATCCAAAATCACCACAAAAGTCGTTGAAATGAAATATTAATCGTTTAAAATAAAACAAAACTTTTTCTTAACTTTTTATCTTTCTTTGCATGAAAACATCAACGCTCGGCAATTGTCTTCTGCAAACTACGAAAACACTCAAAATCCCTTAAATCAGAAATTCAGGCTTTAGGTGGATTTATCCCATTTTGCCAAAAATAATTTAATGGACTTATCCCGTTTTGCCAAAAAACGAAAAGATTCAGCACAGTAATGTATCTAGTTGAATGAAACAAAAATAACACAAATAATCTCATTTTTGAAAAAAATGAACTTATCCCGTTTTGCCAAAAAACTCTTCAAATGAATTTAAATTTTGTATTGAAATTAGCAAATACTGAGATATACATATCTGCACGTTATTATGTTTGTAGATTGCTTCACAATTAAAATCTACTATGTCAACGTTTGTGAAGGAAAATTAATGGAATAAATATAAAAAGATTGGTGCTACAGTTGGGTAACAGCAACGACCTCTAAGAGTACAATAGTTTAGACGTTTTTAGAATGAATGAAGACTGAAAATTCTGATTGTTCAATAAGTATTAAGGCTTTTGTTTGAAAGATTACAATGAAAACTGAATGCTTTTGAAATTCATTCTCAATCTCTTAAAAGAAGAAAGCATTACACAACCTTGTGAACTGTATGTGTTTGAATTAAGTACACAGTCATATAAAATACAATTAAACTTAAACCTTTATTACAATAAACATGTGTAATACAAAATGAGTCAAACGTGTTCTTCACTAATTGGAATTTACATTGTTATTGACTGCTTTCTATCCTGAGAGCATACTATGTGGGTGCGAAAAAAATGGGGGAAACTAATGGTGATGCCGAATACTCCACTGCAGACATAATTATTTGCATTTAATGTATGAGAAATAGAAACGCAATAAAGCAGTCTCAGCTACCACATAATATATTAAAGCTTTATCTCACTGATGACATTATCTTTCCACACTTGAATAATTTATTTCACACCAAACACTCACTGTTACACTAATTTTGTGCTAAGTAGTCGTCTATAAATGGCGAAATCGGTTTCTAGTTAAGTTTTTAAATTTGAAATTAGCATAATTATGCGTGTTTTATAGCAGCAAAGAATCAAATTATGTACGAATGTTCTAAAACCTTTTGTGAACTTTTGAAAAAAACAAAGCTTTAACTGGTTAGTCTTATCGTGTTAGTCGCGTGATTTATGGAGTTATGAGACGAAGACTATGTTGCGATAAATAGCTAATGAACGAAATTTTGCATACATAAAATATAAATAATTGGGTACAAAAACATAGGGGTTTGGAGGATAGGAAGGGTTTTTTGCTGACATCCTTGTAGGAAAGTGAGGAACCAACTGTAATTGTGTACCAATAACTTGATAAAAAGCTGAATATATAATCTGATAACAAAAATTACAATCACGACAGTATGCAATGAAATGAAAGCTAATGAGTGCACTTAAATGTAATACATATATAGATTTAAACAATTTTACAGTTAAAAATACAAATATACAAAGATCGTTTGAATAAACATTCTTTTTAAAGTTAGTTTATTAATCCGAAACCGAAACCAATTTTTACGACTTTTTTAAATATTTACAGAGCCTTAATGCCGTTTGTGATTCAATGTTGTGCGAACACAGCCTTGACTAATAGCTTTGTTTACGTGAAAAATGTTATCGAAAGAGGAAATACGAGTGTCAGGTTATTGAGTAAAATTTCACTAATTTAATTCTAATATAGGAAAAGTAAAGCCAAAGGAATGAATGTTATCTTAAAATTATTTTTTATAATTTAACTATGCATTTTAATACACTTCTAATATGCTTGGGCGTTATTGATACATCGGCTCTTATTTAAGGCCTCGGCAATTATTAAATTTGTTAGACTGACAGCTCGGCGCTCATTCAAATACACAAGGTGATTTTTGTATTAAAGCTCTAAATAATAGCATCTTCTCTATAGGCATTAGAATTTTAAAAAAATCCGGTGTTAGTTGAGTTTTGTTTATTTGCTTCTAACTTTTTAACGCCACATTTAACAGTTTGATAAAATAAATTTTGTAAATACTACATGTCCTAAGAATTCACTACAGAAACTGGAAAAAATATCAAACAGCGTCATTATAATTACATGCATTACAAAAAAGCAAATACAGCGAGGCAGTTCTTGACAACAATTACCACCATATATATCCAATATGCACACAAAAGGTATTTTTTGACGAATCCCAAAGTAAGCTAAATGCTTTGGCGTCACTTTCACAAAGCAACTAAATAATTTATGATTTTCGATACGTCAATCACAATTTGTATTGACTTTGAATTTTAGTGAATGTGAATGGTATCTCCGTATCTCACGAGTGGTCAACGAGTCCACTAAAGTAAAAGACCTCCATTAAGATTTAAATTGGAATAGTAAATGTCAAAAATTTTTATCACGTCGTTCAACGTAATATAAATCGATTGGCGTAGAGAACATTTTAAAACAGTTTCTCAATTTGATACCATAAAGCTTTTAAGAATTATTTTGCAACATTGTTGGACATTGAGATGCTTAAACACCTCAAATTTGGCGCCAAAAGAAAAGAATTTATTGTTAGAATAAAATTTGGATAACCTCTTCTGCCTCAAAACAATTGTCCTAACAAATAAATCAACAATTAAAACTTTTGAATGCAACTGCCCTCTTGTTTTGAGATTTGCATGAATTTTTGTGTAATACGGTTTTCAGGTGCTTTTATAGGACTATTGACAATGGCGTTGTTGACCATAATCTATTGCCCACAACGCCCAAATTTTCATCGTGATTCCTAAGCATTTTACTTCAAAATTTCCGAGTTGGCGTTAAACTCATGAATGCCCTGACACTTGGCATTGTAAAATGAATAAAGGTTTGTTTCGACACCGCTTGAAACTCTACACTTTTGGTATATAATAACGTACTTTTTAACATAAGTGCAGTTTTAATTAAAGCATAAATCTGCATGTTCATAAACTGCATTACCAATGCATAGCTATATTTAGCCCGCTTTAATGTTTCAAGCTGTTGGGCGATTTAAAATATAACAATGACTGCATTTGCAACAACTACGAAATACCGTTATTGTTTTAGCCGATGAATACTATGAATAGTTTATTCATGCAACATATTTTCTATAGCAAAATCTCCCCTACAAATACGACGGAGCCACCTACTTCGATTTAATAGGTTGATGACGTTGAAGCTAATTGTAAGCTATAAAGCTCTTTACAGTAACTAAATTTTGGTTTACTAAACTCTAACTACAATCTACAAGCTAAGAGTTTGTTATCAAAACGCGTTAAGCTCAGTTTGGGTAGACAGTGGACCTAACGCGATTTAAAACAAATGTCTTGATTTGTAATAACTTTCACATTTGTACTTGTACGTGCAATTATTTTATTGTATTATTCCCAATGCAAAACTTTGAAACGATCAATCTACCCAAAAAACTAGTAAAACAGTGACAAAAAGGAGTACTTTGCACACCATGGCACCGTTTGATATTTAAAATAATAGCCACTAGAAGTGCTTATTCATTTTTTTAAACTGTCCCCTCCGTGGGTTCCTGTGCAAATAGGAGCCAGTTTGTTAGGCCAAACTAATGCCGAGTATCCGTTTAAACTATCAATTAAACTAAAAAATCCATGGCACGATGTTTATAATGGAATTACATGCAATGTTTCGTGTTTTTACGTTCTCTAACACTCAAAACGTATAGTAAAATATAATGCTAAAAAAGAAGTAGTCATTAAATGACGTCGTCATTGTCAATCACTCGTCTATTTTCTTAAAATGCAATACAAATATTCATATCTTGGCAGCAAACTAGCTGCGGAAGTTAAACAACAGTTTGTAACATTATCGACAAGAACGTTTTTTTTTGTTTGGTTTTATTTTTCACTAACTTTATTTACGCATTTGTTTGCCAAAGCCTAATATTGCAATATATGGCTAAAGAATGGCGATTTTTATGTTTAAACTCTGAATACAAGTATTTTAATTTTAGGCTTTCAATAATTTCAAAATTATCGGCTGTTAGCTGAGTGTAGGTGGTTCTGGTATTTAAACGCTTTTTAACTTGCTAACGGGTGTCTGTATAGCTAAGTACCTGTGTGAATGTGAAGAAAGTATTCCTTGTTTCACCATAAATGTAAACGATTAGAAGAAACTAGGAAAAATATCAAACGGCGTGTTTATAATACATGCATTATAAATTAGTCAGTACAACAAAGTAATTAATGCAACGTTTCTTGCTCCAAATTTTTATTACAGATTTTATAAGTTTCTAAAGAAATTCACTGAATTTGTAAACACTTACGGATGCTATGGTATGACCTCAACATTTGTTCAATAATAAGATCTTAATTCTTGGGAACAATAATAATATATCCACTGTGCATATAAAATATATTTTATGATGAATAAAAAAGTATAGTAAATGCTTTTGTGCCGCTCTCACAAAGTGACTAATTAATTTATAAAATAATATAAATAATTAGTTATTAATTGATTCCTAACTAACTAAAAACATTTAACAATTTAAAAAAGTTAACATTTGATAAATGGAAATTATAAATGCATTAAGGCATTGAAACCTGCCAAAACTAATTCCATCATTCTTTAGAGTTTAAAATTTTTGTTTTAGTCATATTTGGAAGCTTGAAGTTTATTCTGGTATACGAAAACAATAGTGTGCATTAAATTGAGTTAGGTTTTCTGCTAGTTACTTATTTTTAGTAGCAGCGCCTAATTCAATTCATTATATTGTCTGTGAAGAGTCATTATGCCGTAAGTCCAGTGCACGGCCTAAATCAAACTGTCGCAAGTCCATTCAATTGGTAGCTGCTGTCCAGGTCGCTTCCGCGTTGTGGTGGGGGTGGTGTGTTACTGACTGTAATTTACTCATGACGTACACTTAGGGGTCGTCCACAAAAGACGTAATAAAAATTCCATTTCCAGAACATTTTGCAATTTTCAAAAACACTTTTTGAAAAGTACAAAATGGTCTATTTCCATGTTTTTCAAAAGTGCAAAATTTTCTATTTACATGCTTTTCAAAAGTGTAAAATGTTCTATTTACATGTTTTTGAAAAGCGCAAAATGCTTTAGAAATGGAATTCTTGTTACGCCTTTTGTGGACGACCCGTGTACGTCATGAGTGTACTTCATGAGTACAATACAGTCAGTAACATACCACCCCCACCTAATGCATAGGACAACGCGGAAGTGGCCTCGACAGTAGCTACCAATTGATTGGACTTGCGACAGAATGACTTTAAGAATCGTATGGACTTGGAACAGAATGATTTTAGCCGTGCACTGGACTAACGACAGAATGACCCTTCACCAACGATATATCGTTTTATAAAAAACGTATGCATTAATTGGCAAATACAGTACACTTTAAGCCAAATACGGTCTTAAGGGAGCATACATTAATCACATCTAAAAATTTTTTTCAATCCAAAACATTAAACCCCTCCACCCTCACCCCTGTCACCA
>JAQFZE010003935.1:0-11866 GCA_034695245.1 Dicyrtomina saundersi
AAACCAAAACCGACACCGAAACCGAAACCGAATAGCCATCCATACACATGCATATTTTTAGGCATATTATGTGGCATATCTACTTTTTGGCAAATCTCTTCATGCAGTGTAATAAATATGTAATTAGATATATGTAAATTAGAAAGTAAACTGAATGGATTCAAAATAATCCGCGCGTACAAGTTTTTATAAAATATTAGGAAATATGTAAATTAGCATGGTACTTAAATGATAATATCTTAGATAATTTGGATATTCCAAAAAAAACTGACATATATGTACTAGGTAAGTAGGTACTTAAGTAAAAAAAGGTAAAATATGCAATCAAAAAAGGGCTGTAAAAAGGGTGAGTTAATTACTGATATAATAAGAATGTTCGATCTTATCTAAGGCTATAAACTTAATTACTAACTAAATATTAGCTTTAATTACATATAGTAATATATGTAAATTATTTAAGCATAGCTAAGGTTAGGGCAAAAATGTGGGATTGGACGTGACACATGATTTAATGGGGAGACTAATAAAAATAATAAAAATATGCAAGGATAAAATTAGGATTGCTATGCTACTACATTACTCGTCGTACTTCTGATATCGCTATATACTTATAAACTGATATGATATAAAGTAATTACATAGTAAATAAAAAAAAAGGTGTCAGGTTAACACAGTTTGTATAATAGAATGGATTATGAGGATATACTTACAATTTTAGATTAATTTAACAATTTATTTGTAATAATTGTAACTCTTTACTATGACTGTACACTATGCTGTATGAGAAATGAGATGATTTTAAAATGGTTAATAAAACTTTTAAGCGGTAAGGGATTTTAGTAATATTCAAGAGTCAAGAGCTACGATCTTATCTGAATAATAAGAAATTTATGAAAAATTTCTGACAGTGAAAAAGCCACAGTGTAAAACAAGCAAAATTGAAAAATGTACCCCTAAAGAAATTAATTAATGTATAACACCAGCATCATTTGAAAATGAGCGGAAATTACTCTGCTACAGATACCGATATGCATACTAACTTATGAAGTATGAAGGGACAACAAAAAATCTAGGAATGACAAATCAAACCAAAAAAAAATTAAAATGTCGTCGTCTTTTAAAAAATCCCCATCTAAACAAAAAAAATTATATTATATTGTTACTGTATAATTAATTGTGCAATGCCGTCAAAATAAATTGAAACAAAAAAAAATATATAAAAAATGCCTATACATTCCAGTGCATACATTATTTCATATGGTACCTTGCATATCGTCTGTGACGAACCAAAATGACCCATTTCGATGTTTAGCTGAAAACAATACCAACTATCTACAAAAATATTCAAATATGTCTTGAGAGCGTTTAAATAAAACATTTTGCACCTTTTCGAAAACATGGAATTAGAATAATTTGCACCTTTTCAAAAACATGGAATTAGAACATTTTGCACCTTTTCGAAAACATGAAAATAGAACATTTTAAGTTTTTCAAAAACTTCTAATTAACATTTTACGAATGTTTCTCATTTTGTTTTTATGACATAGCTCATTTTGATTGTAGCTTAAATTGGATATGGGTCATTTTGGTTCTTCGCAGACAATATATTTCACAAGCTTGGTAACTAATTACCATCGGAATCGGAATCCGAATTCGACTGGGAGATATGAGTCCCGGATCCGGAACTTGGTTGAGATGCGGAAATCCGAGCCCCAACAGAGATCAATACCGATACCAGCATCAGCATCAGCGAGCCGTTCATTCGTTTTGAATATTAGTGTGATATTATCATGATCACTCGGAAATGATTAATAGGTAGTATGCATAATTATTCTCAACATTTTAATTTTTTAATTCCTCCTTCAATTATTACATCTACATAGTTTGTTACAGACTGACTCGCTCACTTTTTACTTTTGCTTTCCTTTTACATAACACGCTAAAATTTGTTTTTTTAAATTATTTTTAAATAACAACAACTATCAACGGTTAACAGTAGTAGTAGTAGTAGCTATTTAAAATTTTTGTATAATTCTCTATTTAATTCTTCTAATCTTTTGTAGCACGCGCTCTACGCCAAAAACTAGTAGGTACTTTACATTGAATATTCTTCCTGGCTTGAATTTTGAATTCAGCAGTGTTCACTTACATAAATGTCTTGATTCTTGACATAACTTTTGTTACAACTTAATTAGTAGCAGTGGTGTAAGCAAAGGTAAAAGGTTATTATTATTATGAATAGTTATAACAGTAACATTACTAATTAATTATTAATTATTATTATACACAAGTGCAGGGCAACGTTTATAAATTCTTACATATCATCGGAATCGGATCATCGCAATATATCTGTAGATCAGGTACAGATTTATTTTTATTTCTAAAGATTATAATATATAGACAGGTAAGAGGCAGTAGTATATTATGTGTATAGTTGCAAAGTGTGTTAGTGACGTTTTATAATTTTTGGAAATTACACCATTAGTAATGTAGCACCGAAACAAAAATTAATGTTGTAATAAATTGTACTTGTATAGTATATGAGAAGGTTCTACATATAAAACAATGGACATTTTGGAATTAAACTACTGAGTACTACTAACGATTACATAGATAGGCAATCAGCACAATGGGTGTGGTAGAAGATTCTGTGCCGAAGAGATGAAAGTAGCAAGTTTCAATTCCCAGAGAAGCCAAGATTAATTTTAATCATTGGCAATTAGGAGGAAAAGAGAGAGAACACATGGGTCTTGTAAGGTCACATTTCCTCCCACCACTTCACTGCACTGAATTGCTTGGATTTAAAGGAATACAAGTTTTAGAACTAATCAACTTAGAAGCTATACGAATTAAAGATATACACAGTAAGTATGCAGAGATGTAGACTGAAGATAGTATAATAGTATATTGATTTTGCTACTATGTAAAATGTGCATACAGATAAAGCTTACTAATACTTAGCCAGGCTTATCGTTAGTAAAATGGTAACTAACTGGTTTCGAAGCAACTAACAACCTCTTATTGAGGTACAGTAAAAGTAGGTACTTTCTTGAGATTTTGAATTGAACGGGACACAAAGGAGACAGGATTAGTATGTAATTGTAATAATTAGTATTGGTTTATGCTGTTGCTGTTAGAAACAATAGTGAAATAACCCCTCTGATTTTTAGATACATGAGTGTAATTTAGCTAATGTAAGGGGAATCAAGCCATTTAAGATTATTTGTAAATATTTGGCAGTGATATACATAATAAGTGTACATATTCCATTAACACTAACATGCCTGTTTCAACATTTCTTCAACATATTTATTTTTACTTTTGACTATTTAAATCCAAATGAAGCTCTTCCTTAAATACAAGAGCTCTTTCTTATAAAGTTACACAGCAAAGATGAGAAGATGAAAAAAACAGTCACAGCTGAACTTGTGATATCACATCAGAATCACATAACGTAACTTTTCTGAACTGTGACTATCTTTTTCCTTCGTAAACGATTTGCTTTAAATATATTATTATGTATTATCTAGCTCAATAGGTAAATTGCTTTGGGAAAATAATAATTAAGTACTCGATTAAATTCATACACATAAATATCAACGAATCACAATAAATTATTAGGAAATAAGGTACGAATAGGTTTTGTTTTGATTTGATTACAATATTATACAGTAGTATATTGCGAGGAGATAAATAATTCATACAGAGTAATTAAATAATTATACATAAAGGATCTCTCTCTCTCTCTCTAAAACAAATACTAAAACTTCAGACTACTAATGTTTCAATTATTTCAATAAGGTGACTATATTCATATTCATGCTGCGGATCTGTTTGTTCCCTATACATATATATAATATGCTGCAATTAATAATGTTTACATAAACACCAACAAGACTCGCATGCTCTGACATCCACTGATGACCCTACATATATAAGACACTAGAAACAAACACCAGATGTGTACTGCGTTGTGCAATATCTTGAGGATTGGTAAATGCCATACTCATTATCGTCTGATCTAACTGTGTCTCAAAGGTCAATGTAAAAGCGTGCAACACTGAAGCACAGCCAAACTTTTCATTTAATACGAAAATTTGCGATAACAACATGTAAGTTCAATTCAATTCGCTGTGTCCGTTCTCTTTCACGATAACATATTATGATTACATTATAATGATAATATTATGCATATATATTTGCCCAAATCCGAGACGAGAACCAAGAGTCAGAAGTGTAGTGAATCCAAATTGAAGTTGGAGAAAAATTGCTTATTATTTCTTTGCCCTATTAATTATTATTTTTATAATTTTTTGTTCTATTTTAATTTTCACATTTATGTAATTAAAGCTCAAGAAGCATGTTTCTTGGATCTTCAACTGCGGACTTGATTTTCTTCAAAAATGTTACGGCCTCACGTCCATCAATCAAACGATGATCATAGGTCAGAGCTACGTACATCATGGGTCTAATTACCACCTAGAAAAGAAACAGACAGTCAAGAAAGACAAATATTAAATTCGTCCCGATAGTTACAAGTTGGGCAAAGCGAATAAAGAAGCGGAATACGAAATTACCTGTCCTTTAACAGCAACGGGTCGTTCAAATGTTGCGTGCATTCCTAGAATGGCTGACTGCGGTGGGTTGATGATGGGTGTACCGAAGAGCGAGCCGAATACTCCACCATTTGAAATGGTAAAAGAACCACCATCCATGTCTTCAACAGCCAAATTTCCACTTTTAGCCTTTTCTCCTAATGCAGTTATTTCCTTCTCAATATCAGCATAATTCAGTGTTTCAACATTTCGGAGAACTGGAACAACTAAGCCCTACAAAATAAAAAAAAGTTAATGCTTGTAATTAAATTACAAATAATCTCCAAGCATTGCATTATAAAAAGAATAAGAAAGAAGTTATGAACCTTGGGACTGGCGACGGCGACAGAAATATCGATATAGTCCCGGTAAACAATCTCATTTCCATCAATGACAGCATTTACCACGGGCTGATCTTGCAAAGCATAAGCTGCTGCTCGAACAAATGGAGACATAAAACCTAACTTACATCCATGTCGTTTTGCAAAAGCTTCTCCGTGCTGTTTTCTCATTTCAATAATATTACTGAAAAGAAAACAAAGATGCAGTATTAGAATGGTGTCTACATTAAATAAAAAATTGCAAATGTACGCATTTATATAATTTTTGTACCTCATATCGATTTCATTGAAGGTCGTTAACATAGCATTAGTATTTTGGGCGTCCTTCAATCTTTCAGCAATTCTGAGACGCATTCGATTCATCTTTACTCTCTGCTCTGTCCGAGTTCCAGTTATATGTTTTGTTGGATCGGCTGGAGGCACCTACAAAAAATTTGGCAAGTAAATAAAGTTAAGTTTAAACTCCACAAAACTATACGATGTTCCTTGGATGCGTAAGCCGAAGTCAACAAGATTAGGATGACTAAATTCTAGATTTCAATTTGCTAAAAAAAAAGCAAACCTACTTTAACTGTAGCCGACTGTAATGATGAGGATGATGGTGGCGGACGAGGAGCAGCTGGAGCGGATTCTCTTGGTTTAGATGGCCTTGGAGGTGGTGGAGGAGGTTGAGATGGTGGTGGTCCAGAAGCTTCCTGTTTCGGTGGAGCCGAGGCGGCAGGTGGTGGTGCATCTGCCTTCGGCGGTGGTGGTGGTGGAGCCGCAGCAGCAGGAGCGTCTGCACTTTTAGCAGGAGCGTTTCCTTTAAAAATTATTACGTTTGAATTATACAATCCAATATTGTGCGTGAAGAATTTACGCATGAATGGCAAGCTACAATTATACAATTGTATTATACCTGTAATACGGATTTTAAACAGCGCTTGTCCGGCCTTGACAGTAGATCCATCTTCAGCCAAAATTTCTTCAATTACTCCGTTTCCAGGGGAAGGAACAGGGATGGAGGTCTAATGCAGAGTTTAAATAAGTTCATAAAAATATTGAAGACAGATGGAAGATATTGGCATCAACACTTAGTACACTTAGCGTACTACTGTTATTAACATACCTTATCGGTTTCAATTTCGCACACTGTTTCATCAGTCCCTACAGAATCCCCAACAGCTATTTCACCCAAAAAAAGTTACATAAATTAGCAGTTGACCGTCTTTAAATACTTTAATGTTAAACATCACGTAGGAATTGTAGGAAATATGGAGTAAGCAACTAAGTTACCTAAAAATACAAATGAAAAATAAGTATTACCTTTTTCCCATCTAACATCTCCTTCGCTGATAGAATCAGCGAAAGGTGGGGTGGAAACTGTCCTGACTTCCTCCCCGAGGTATGTGGTTAAACGAAAATATCGAACTATTTGCTCACCACCAGAGAATGAATTCCTTCTTAACAAAGTCGGTTTCCTAGATTTAAACATTCATATTCTTTGCTCAGAATTCTCCATCACGTTGTGGCTTAAATACACCAGATCAATTTTGGTAATAATTTAATCGAGGGGAGGAATGAAGAGTAATAACTTATGACTTACGCATTCCCCAAAGTAATTTGGGAGATTACAGCCGGCCGCCGGTATATTCTTGCTAGTGATTGCGAACTTTGATGTCTAATATTTGCTAGTTCTAAACACTTTAAAGGACAATAAAAATCAACAGGTTAAACAGGGTCAAACGATTCCAGTACCCAATAAACAGATGACAGATAACCAAGCGATAAATGTTATACATGAAGTTGGAAGTAAAATTGATTTGACAACAATTGACGACTCAATTAATTCAGCTATATCCGATATTATTCAACAAAAGTTACGAAAACTTACTTGACTAATGTATCTTTGGCTGCTCCGCCCTGAGATTTTAAACATGATGAAAAGCGTTTCTGCTATTAAAACGAATACATCTGAATTAGTAAATATTTTAAGGTAATCGTACTCTCAAACCCGAATTCCATGATAACACGAAAGCTCCAACAACCAACTACATTTACATCATACGTAATTACGTATCTATTATTATGGCTTTGTAGTAACCAAACCTGGACCGAATGAACTCCACAAGGAAAAAATAAATCATTTCTGTATTTTTAATTCTCGAAACTGGCGATCTACACCCTTCTTACGGATAAGGCTACAATTTCCTATTTTCAGCACGCTAATGGTCATAATCATATATTTATTTACCCAGGTATGCTTAGCTTTTATGTTGGTTGTTAAAGCAAACCCCTACTCAAACCAATATTGAATACTACATTCAACATTGACTATTGACTGTGTATCATACTGACTAAGGGAATGTTTTTATTCAGATAACTATAAGTAATTAAAAGTTAACTAGTAATGACCGCAAAATGTGAAGTGTAAATAAACACAAATTTCTTATGGAAGAAGTTTTTGCTTCAAAGATAATATAAACTACACAGAAAAGTACACCACAATTACTGCATTATATTCTTACCTCTTCGATTCCCTAAGAAAATGTGTTTTGTTTTATTCAATGATTCGTAAATAATGGCTTCGACTCAAAATTAGAAATCCAGCCAGGCCAGATCAGAATAATTTTATAATAGATATTCCTGGGATGAATATTTCCACTTCCAGCTTCTTCCGTTCTGCCTCAGCCTACGCCTATTCCTGGGTTTATTGAATCACTGAGAAATCCAACAAAAAAACCATTTTTGACATTATAGTATAAGTTAAAACTTGAAAGAGCTTATAGTAAAGTTACAGTGAGTGAATTTCTTAACTACACATAATAATTGTACAAAAAAAAATTACTAATTTAAAGGAAAGGATTGATAATTTACTTGGATTGGCGAACGGGCTATGGGACTATGGGTGAAGGTGCTAAAAGAGCTTTCGAGTCTCGACCATTCGATACAATTCATGAGGTAGACTCAGGAGGTACTTCTATTGGCTTCTTGTATTTCAGCGGGAGTTTCGAAAAATGAAAATCTAGGACAAACGTGCGATTGCAAAAATATAACCAAAACCAAAAGGAAGAAAAGAATCGTCGGTTCGGTTCGTTTTGCCTTCGTTTCGTTACGTTACATTCACGTCTATTTGGGAAGTCATGCTGTTCAACTAATCTTCAAAATGTAAATCTCGCTGTGCCCTTTAAAATATTCTGCTGGCATGTCAGGCCCAGGCGACTCAGGCCTTCATTTACTTTTATTTTATTACTTCCTCCTCGTTCTTTATCTCTTTTCGTACCATCCACCATCTATTCCCAGTTATCCCGGGTTCCTGCAGCTACCAGTCTTGCACTTGACTGTTGACACATTGACACTTGGATTAAGGTACGTTTTAATTTAACTACGTCTTTTTACCTATATATTATTGTCATTTATTATTCATTTTGCCGTGTTTGCCCGGACTTGAGTGAGATATTGTAGTTGCTCAGTAGGCATTGGCGCTGTAGTTGTAATTGTAATTAGTTCATACTTACCTAATTCATCATTATTGTCATTTGTTGTAGGTAGTTTAAATTGTCTCTCGAGACGTAGACGTTCATTGTTCATGTCTGTCATTTCGAACTCGAATTTGACGTTCTCGTTTTATTTTGCGTCAGGGTCAGACTGAAGGTCTATTGCCGAGGAAAGTTACTACTGCCATCGGAGACTTCGTAAGCGGTTGACTGACTAGTGGGTCTCTCGTCCTCCAATCTTCTTTTGGAAACCCCACGTAAAACTTGACATTGACAATATCCATCTCCTTTGGAAAAAATCTGAGGAATTAAATTTCAGCACCTTTCGATTTCGGCTTGAAGTCGTCAACATGTCAATCTACACTCGTCTTCATGAGACTGGGACTCTGGATGACATGCTCAGCTGTCCTTACAACCCATCCCATGTCATGGGGGCTAATCGGTTCCAGGCGCACTTGATCAAGTGCCGAAAGGTAAGAAGCAAGCTTACTTAGTCAGCCCTTATAGCTTCCATTCGTAATTAAGTAGAACTAAAAATTAAATTAACTGGTGCCTGCACAGAAAAAAATATGGACTGGAAATTGAATACATTCTAAAATTTGGAATTATAATATGTAATGTAGGTATACTTAAACTTGACTTTCTGATATTTCAGCAACATCCCGAGAAAGCTAAAATTATGGGAATATGTCCATACAATCAGACCCACCATGTTTATGACGATGACATGGATAAGCATTTATCCATTTGTCCACAATATCATCACTTCCAGCGAGCCGTTGTCCCTGTCATGAAGGCTCGGAAAGAGAAGGAGGAGCGGGAGAAGGAGGAAATGAAAAGTAAGTAGTACTTGTGCATCGTGCTCCATGTTGTTAGTTAACTTGTAATCTGGGTGACACACGTGTAAGTAACCATTATGAGTATGGTTTGTTATTGATGGAATTCTTATTGTAATTTGAAATTATGAAATAATTAGCATAGTTTCAAGGGGATTTTTTAATTAGTTATTAATTTCTTTACATTCTAGGACAGGCAGCTGAAAAGCAAAAACTAGGTGATGAGGATGCAGTTAATGGTGGAGGAGCAAAAATATCTGTCCCAGCGGTGATCCCAACCCCAGCACAGCCATCAGCCGAAGACTTGGCTTACTTGGCAGGTAAATTTACATGATTTACTTTAACATCAAATTAAACATTATTTTGGACTTTTTAAATCATGATTACAGAATAAATAAGGGATAAAATGGCTTTATAGCTTAATCACTGGTTGATGATGATTAACATACGAATACGATGCGCTGAGCTCTTTATTACTTGCTTTCAATTTCAGAATGGTCGTAAAGATGTTGGCGTTGTCGAAAATTCTCGACCTCAAAATGAACTGCAATACTACTGACTGAAAATTGTATATGTACATTGATTTGTACAACTTGGTTATTTTTTATTTTATATAAATTCAATGCAGTTCTCATTGCTAAGCTCAAGGTGGTTTCAATTATTTTTGGTTACATAATGTTTATGTAAAAGTAGGAATTCCGGCGACATATCAATTATTTAAGGTCATGGATGAGTTCATGCGGAATAATAATAAAACGGAGTACTTGAATTACTTACTTAAATTGCTTATCCTTTATTTGACTTTTGGCATTGAAAATCGTACAGTAAGCTATGTTCACTCATGTTTATCCATTTGAAAATTCCTCACATCAGAGAAGTTATAGTAATAAATATAGCTTAGGTCTACTGAATTTTCGCAGCTATTCTCAGTTTTGCTTCAATTGTAAAGGTTGAAGGTGCGGGGCATGTAAGTCTAACTAGTATTAAGTCTATATAGCACATACATTCTCTACAGTAATTTTTTTTGTTATAAAGTTCATTCATTGAAATTGAATAGAGTAGATGTTTTAGATCTAAAATATATATGACGGAATCGCAGTTAGGAATACGGAACCACTTTCATACCTTGATATTTTGTAAGATGTACACGAATCACTTACACTCAATTATCTTCTACACTAACAAGTCCATGGACACGTAACACGAAGTTAAAACGAAAGACTATTGCAACGTAAAACTTTGGTTCGTCTTCTTAAAATTAACAATTTTAACAAATCTTATACGAAACGTGATTCTAAAATTATTTTAGAAGGAAATTCAACAATTTATTTTTTTTGAGGTGCCTAAATCCTATGGATTTTCATCATACTTTCTACTATTTACATAAATATCATCCTCGGAACAGTCCTTAATACAAGAGCAACAAAGTACTAGTGATAAATTCAAACAACTTTCGATGAGAAGCACCAAACGAGGACACACGAGTGTATGCTGGAGTAGTAATAATAAAATTTAGTAGAGGTATTAAAGGTATATAATTTAGATTAAAGTATGGATCAGTATATAAAGTTTACACAAAATTGTCAATAGATCATTTTAGTTTGGAAATAGATTTATACTTGCCTAAATGATCATTAGATACTATAGTTAATATTAAGTTATAGCTGATTCACAGTAGCAATTTTAAATCGTTAAAAAAATCAGGATTCAAGATCGTACACAAAAAGCATTTCATTTCTCTGAAGTCCCAATTCCAAGAAGGTAGGTGGATCTACATCCTCTTTCTCAGGCTTACAAGGTAAAGTTCGTTTGGGGAAATTCGTAGCGATTTCGAAAAAGTCAGGTGATTGAGGGTGACTGAAGACGAAATTATACAAATGCTAGAAGACAAAAAAAATCTCAAATTACACACAAAGACATTTTTTAGGTATTAAACAATTTATATTTACGCTAAGCAACAAGCAGTAATATCGACGAGAAGATTCTAACCTTTAAAGAGTCTGTAGTTAAGAAACGACGTTCCAGACGATTTCCATTTGGTAGCTTAATTACAACCCTGACAACATTGGCTGCGGTTGATTCAGGCTCCTCTTTTAAGTTCAATAGCAAATCTGATTTCCTTTGTTTCAAGGACTAGTTTAAAATCACGCACAAAAAAAACAGACGTATAAGTTACATACACATCACCTATAATACGCTTTTGGTTATAAAGCATCAAAATAATTAAATTATGCAGAAATAACCTCTTTCCTCTCCTTCTCTTCATTCTCAAGCCTCAATTTTTCGAGCTCTTCATCACGTTTCTTATCCTCCTCTTCTTTCTTTTTCCGATCTTTTTCCTGATCAGCTTTGAGTGACTCCAAGTATGCCTCATCCTGCTGTTGTCGTAGTGTCTGGGTCATGCTTCTTTCCAAGCGATCCTGCCTTTCAGCTATTAAATAAGCTTCATTATCCGCTACACTTTGATGGAGACGGGTAAGCAATTCGTCCGGATTGATGACTCCTTCGATTCTACATACAATTATAGTGTAAATTAAATACAAATGGCGTAATTTGTGGCTTTGCAAACCGCTTTGTACCTAGCAGCAGACCCTAGCAGTTAGTTTACAATTATTTCT
>JAQFZE010003936.1:0-11866 GCA_034695245.1 Dicyrtomina saundersi
AAATTAATGCTAATTAATGTGTCTCTCTTATGGTCGCTCGTCAGTCCAAGGGGGTATATAAACCCAGACCTCCGCTACCTTTTTTGTCTTGTAATCTATTGAAATTGTCTTGTCTCAAATTATAAAACCTTGAACCGAAATCCAGAATAAATATCTGTGAAGTTTTCCTTAAGGTAAATTGAAGAAGTTTTGGAGTTCTATTTTTATTTGTAGTTATATCCCTCACAACCAGTGAGCCGGTTTATTTTCATTTAATAATATTTTCATTACTTACATTTATTCGTATTTCATTAAATATAAGCCTGTCGTACTTATAAATGGGATTCATAAGAAATATGAAATTGATGCCACACGATGACTAGAGAATAAGAGCATACTATCTATCTGCTTCTGCCCACGAAATTTCGGTTACGTGGAGTAATCCAACTTTCCGTAAAGGAAACTGTGGAATCCTTTATGTATAAGAGCATATGAATATATTAATTTAACAATAGCCCTCTTCCATTGCCTTGAATTCACAAGGAATCATAACTGAACTAGATTCAGTACGCCTTGTGGAGAGCCAAGTGAACCATCCCTGAGTCTCGGACCAGTTGAATGCAGTTACATCGTCGGATATTTCATACTAACTCCAATTAAAAGGTTATAATAACTTCGAACATATAATATTTGTACGGCTAGGTGATAATCATAACAGCATATTCTCACCAAAATCGTCACACTTTACAAACTAATTCCTGATGGCTAATAAAAAATGTACCGCCTAAAATCTTTTGATCCGCCTGTTTGAGTTATGACTCATGACTAACATATCTCACACTTGTAATTTCCCGAACATTTTCCTGCTTCGTTTGACGACTTATGACGGTGTTAAAAACAAAACTTAAATTCAGAATTACGGAAAATTTAATGCTAAATACAAATTCGAACCGTTCAGTAAAGAATACATATAAAAATTTTAAGCACTTCTCCCACCTACCTACAGATAATATAGATACTTCCTGGTAACCCCTATTTTAATGCGTCAATTACATATATCGAAATTGCAATTCGTTGTCACATTATTTAACTCCATACAGTAAGTATTGACACACTCGCAGTGCTTAAAGTATTATTATTTACTAGTTAAGTAGTTGATAATATTTTTATTTACATTTAATTTCTTACTCATCTGCTCCTTTCTGACGTCAATGCACTAATTATTGCTAACTGTCATATGTCGTAATTTTCACACTAAATAGAGAGATTATAAAATATATAGCGTATATCGGTTAAAATATTTGTGACAATCCAAAGGTAAACATGCTAAATACAAATAGTTTATATTTTTACACACACATAATTTTAATGGTTTGAGATAACTATCTAGTTACTTCTCGTCGGTGAAGGATTAAATCTGTACCCTTCCATTCTTGGCCAGAAGCAAACTCGTTGTTTCCTTCCAATTTTATCTAAAAGCAAAGCCATGCCCTTCCTTAACAGTAACATCAATGAAAGGACGATCGAAGGACGCCGCGGCCTTGATTTTTAAGCAAATTTGAAGAATTTACGGATTTGTTTCTACACAAGAATGTAAGTATATTATACGGATTTGACCATTCACCGACGATCTGAAACATTCGAATTCATTAATTTAATTCGAGTCTAATGTACAACAACACTTTCAAAATTAAGCATCTGTTAATGCAAATAACCTATGTAAATTTAAACGCAGTATCAAAGTTGATATCATCCTTACACAAATAAAAATATATGTACAAATTTTGTTATATTTTATTGCATCGACGTGTGTTCCAATTCCAGATGCTAAGCCAAAAGATAATATAGGTCTGGGAAATAGCACGCTTATCACACGCGAAAACACTATGATATCAAAATTTAGTAAATTATTAAATATGTAAATTCCAACTTATTGATTATTTTCTACTAAGTATTTTTTTATGTTGACATTTAAAATAACTGAAGCGGATCTGTGCATCGCATCGTCATCGAGGTGATATTTTTTATCTATTTTAATAAAAAAAATAGAAGGTCAGTACAAATAGTCGGTTACTTATCTTATCAGATATCTAACTAAAGCCTAGTCTAAAATACGATGGATTAGTTTGGCAATAGTATAGACGCGGATTACACTTACAGGATTTATATATTTTGTAGAAATTGACAATAAAATTATTTGGACAATGACATAATATATTCCCATGTGATTATGTGATGTAGCACTCACTCTTCTCAACTGCCAGGCTGGCTGCTATCACGGATCAATTGATAAAAATATATATTGACATCTAATTTGAATTAACGGGATAATGTTCTCACTGATTACAAGCATCAGCAGCAACGACAACTTCTATAACGACATAAAGGAAACGAAATATATATGACGTCATTTCATACACAATTTATATATGAAATAAATGCTAACCAACGTAGTGAGGGCACGACCAAAATAATACAAAAGGTAAATTTCAGGGTACTCTCCCATTACTTCGCACGTCAACCTCGTCCTTGTCACATAAGACAACGACAGAAAACAGTGCTGTAGGCTCCAAAAGCGTTTAGAATCAAACCTTTTTAATAAAATAAAGGCAAAAAACCCCCATCAAAATGATGTCTCCAACACAGTGCCTATTAGTTTGTTCTATTTTTATTTTAGTAGGAAATGTGCAAGTGAATCTTTCTTTGGGGATCAATAAGGATAGTGAAGGTTAGTAGTATATCTTACGATTAGAAGGAAACAAGTTTAATTTAATATACATTTTTAAAAGTTATAAAAGAGTAAATAATATACACATACGTTCTACTACAGTACATATGACATAGTATTACATTGATATTTTTCTTTCATTATATTTCCAGTAAGGGCCTTTAATATAACTTATCCCACCGTTTTCCGAGGAAATGTATCCTTCGAATATCATCCTAACACGACTGCCGTAAGGAATAAAATCAAAAACAATCAAATTCAAAACACTACTTATATACAATAATTAAAAAATTAATCAACCTCAATTCATATTACATCTAAATACAGCGGAACGCATAGGAACTTTAAATATTGAACTGTTTGAAATAATATTAACGATGATTTTAATTTGAAGGTAACTGACCCATACCGCTGGTTAGAAGATCTGGACTCAAACGAAACCAAATTATTTGTGGATTCCCAACAAAATTTAACCAGAGACTACATAGCCCAAATCCCGTACAGAGATGTTATCCGAAAAAGACTCGAGGCATTATGGAACTATCCAAAAAGTACTGCCCCTGAAAAAATTGGAAATAAATATTATTCCTTTCAAAATACTGGACTTCAAAATCAAAAGTAAGCACGTTCATTAATGGACATATAATAGGAAACGAAAATATATAGTCTTATTTTCTATTTCATTTTATGGAATCGCACTATATAAGTTTCCATTTTCTATTTTTTAGCATTATGTACGTTCAAGACAGCCTCGACAAAAACACGACAGTTTTCCTGGACCCGAACACCTTCTCCGCGGACGGCACAGTTGCTTTAGATTCCTACACTTTCAGTAAGGATGGACAACTCCTGGCATATGCCGTCACAAAGAGTGGTTCAGACTGGAAAACTATTCAGTTTAAAAACGTGACCAGCGGTGCCGATTTAAAGGAAACTTTGGAATATACCAAGTGGCCAAGTACTACCTGGACTCATGACAATAAGGGAATATTTTATTCGGTAATACAAATCCTGACTTTCAAATCAATAAATGTGTCGTTACTGATGGTGAGATTGGGCATGCGTACAAAACTTACACCAATTATAACTGATATCGAAGAGTGCGCGGTAGAGTTTGAAAATTCACAGATAACTTTAAACAACTTTTTAGAAAACTTTTGAGAAATTCTAAAAATTGTCACAATATGTGTACTTATTGTTAGACTCACATTAGCTAGGATTGCTTGTTATAGTTAATAGTTATGCTCATTGCTATTTACCACAACGCTCATTTGCAAATTTTTATTCTATTTTAAAATAGCGCTATCCAAATGGATCAGGTGTAGCTAAAAATGCATCGATTTACTACCATGCTATTGGAACTAGCCAAACTGCAGATATTCCAATCTATAATTTTACAGCTTCTCCGGACAGGATTTTGTAAGTCAACAAAATACTTATCAATGTCTAATGTTTTAACGTTATTAACAAAACAAAACCGAAATATACAACTTTAAAAAATCCCAAAGTAAATATGTAAGATTAATTACATTTCTTTTTTAACATACAACAGGTCTTGTCAATTCACGGACGATGGTGAGTACTTGATCATTACTGGGGAAGAAGCCTATGGTGCTAATACAGTTTCTATTGCAAGTCTTAAGGAAGGAATCAATGCAAATTTGAAGGATCTACTCAAGCACATTTTTGCGGATCCTAATGAAGCTTCGTGGGGGGTATGGAAAAACAAATACAAAATCAACAACATTATGCATTTGACCTTTTTCTTTTCGTGTAATGTTTGACGAGGTTTTTTAAACTAATATTTTATATTTATCTGTAAATATTATTACAGTACATCACAAATACTGCGGCAGAGTTTATCTTTGTAACCAATAAAGGTGCTCCTAACTACAGACTAGTAACTGTGAACATTAGTTCCACGGCCACTCCACCCGTGCTAACTCCATTTTTGAATGAAACTTCAAACGCAATTAACTTTGTGTCTGTAATTGATTCGTACGTTAATCAGTTGTCAAATTAATGTTTATGAAAACACTGCACTATAAACATTCCTAAGTTTTGTATGATTTTTGGGATTGGCACTGCAGTCTTAAAACAAATTAACTTTTTTTTTGTGATTTCAGAAATAAGTTCCTAATTTCTTACATGGTAAATGTGAGCAGTACCTTAGAGCTCCGAAATCTCACTCAAGGTGCACCACTTATTCAATCAATTACCATTCCAGCTGGCAGTATCACAGGCTTCACAAAAGGTGGACGGACTGACCGGGAATTTTTCTTTGTTTTCCAAAGTTTCCTTGCTCCAGGAACTATTTACAGGGGGGAAATCAATAGCACCGGATCAGCTACCACTTCGGCTTACAAGGAAACTCAAATTCAAGGATTAGATCTTACAAACTTCGTGACAGAGCAGAAATTTTACCCCAGTAAAGATAATACATCGGTTCCCATGTACATTGTTCGTCGAAAGAACTCTCCACTTGATGCTACTTCACCCACGATTTTGTATGGCTACGGAGGGTTCAACTTGGCACAACTCCCTACTTTTGCTGTAAGACATCTAGCTTTCATTGAAGGATATAATGGAACTTACGTTTTGGCTAATATTCGTGGCGGAAGGTAGGTTACCTAAAATTCGTTTAATAAATGATTAAATGTATATTTGAGTACGTTATGGTGTTGATTATTATGTTCTGTATTTCCTATCTGGGAATATTTAGTGAATTCGGAGAGGCATGGCACGAAGGTGGAATGCTTCTTAAGAAACAAAACGTCTTTGATGATTTCCATGCTGCTGCGGAGTACCTAATCAAAAATAAATATACAAGTGCCTCAAAATTAACTATTCACGGTCGATCCAATGGAGGGTTATTAGTTGGGGCATGTGCTAACCAGAGGCCAGACTTGTACGCAGCTGGTATCGCTCAAGTTGGGTACGATTCTATTATTTTATGTTAACAATAGCACTTTAAACTGAATTTAGTAAAATACTTGTTGAAAATCATATAGATTTGTTTCTTCCACTTATATTTTGCATTGATTTTGTATATTGTTTTATAAACAGTGTCATGGACATGTTAAGATTTCAAGAATTTACAAGCGGATCCGCCTGGTGCCCAGAATATGGATGCTCCGACAATCGTGGGAATTTCGACAATTTAATCAAATACTCCCCCCTTCACAATATTCGGTTTCCTTTAAACACCACAACTCAACAGTACCCGGCTCTCCTCGTCACAACTGGAGATCATGACGAGCGAGTTGTGCCGTCTCACTCGTTTAAATATGCTGCGGAATTACAGCACGCTCTTGGAAGTGATCCTCGACAGGTAAATGTGTAGAATTATTAGGGTCATAAGCCATAATATTCATATTATATTAGGTAGCCGTGGAATTTCCATTTATCGTTTTTATTGAATATCCAACCAACAATCAAAATGCGCTCTTCACATTTCATAAGAATTCACAAATTTTGAAAGCGCGTACTATTTTGATTTATTATTTATTTTAATTGCATCTCTTTAATAATATTTTATCATGTAGTAATTTTGTTATTTCATTATTAAATTCTTTAAATCTACAGAGAAATCCCCTTCTTCTCCGAGTCGACATTGATGCTGGGCATGGAGCAGGGAAGCCGACAGCAAAAGAGGTTAGTAATTCATTTACCAGTTTGTTTTTATGCAGTTATACGTATTCAGCAATGTTTATCAGTAAAGTTAAATTCTATGTATCATACAGTATAGTAATAATGCTAATTTTTATCATAAATATTATTGAATATATAGAAACTGATAACGAGTTTTGAAAAATTTCAGATTGACGAATTTGCTGACATTTACGCCTTTATTGGCTACACTCAGTCGTTGAAGTTTACAGTTCCTAATGGGGCAAGTTCTCTGCGAGACATTTCTACAGTGACACTCTATTCAGCACTTGCAGCGTATATCCTTAAATACTTTATAAATGCAGTGTAATTCAACCCAGTCTTTATTAATTTAGTGTCAGGATTCGTCAGCTTTGCGTATATTATAATTCAATTATTGTAACTATTTAGACTTAATATCATTATTACCACAAACACATTAAAGCAACCAAGAGAAATGAAAATTTAGCAGTACTAAAATTACACTAAAAATTGTATGAATATTGGTATAGTGTTAGATTCAGAATTAAAAATTAGTGAGAAGCCGGCAATTTCCTAGATTGTATGATAAACATCTAACTATGACCACCTCTGTGGATTTTGATTAATGGGTTTTAATTAAACCAGTATTTGATTTCAATTATGAATTTAGGTGAGTATTGAATGTTAAAGTCAAATTACCGTGAAATACAAAGTACTAATTTGTTATTTAATAAATCAATGTTCATTTATTGATCGCAGCATCTTGGTGTTAATAATTTATCATTTACATTCTAGTAAAGTGAGACCTGTAGCTACGTACGTAGGAAATTGAAACTGGCTGCTCACGCAACAATAACTTGAGAATCTGCATCTGTCCAGCAGTGAGCCAGTAGTATATATGTATCCCTCTTTAGGATATTTTAAGCTCTTTCACGCATAAAATTTATAAACGTGGGTGTCTTCTACAAACTTCGAAAACACTGAAAAACTAAAGAAGATAGCTTAGAAATGCATGTTATAGTGGACGTATCCCGGTTTTCCGAACAACTCTTCGTATAGAAATGTCATTACTTTTTCATTGACATATACTCAACAAGAGCTACCGCCACCGGTCTCAAAGCTAAACCAAAAGGTAGCTGTATTTTTATATCAAAAATGCATAGTAAAATTAAAACTACATGTTCATTGCATCCTGATTGTGGAAAGTAATAAGATCCTGAAATAAAAGGAATTACTGCACTGGGAGTAATTCCATAGTCGGACTATACGCACCTAACGGCAAATTCCACATACTTTTCCTTTTCCTGAATACATAAGTAAAAATTTATGTTTTTTACAGTATCTTCTACCAAATATCTTCACACAGATGAAGGCAGAGTATAAGAAAACGTTTTTAATTTCAAACTACGAATTCTTGAAAAATGAAGGTTTTAGCGTTGTGACAAATGCATGTAGATTTTTTCACAGCTTCACTTTGACGTCAAAATAAAAAAACTTAAAGAATTAAATGAGGCAAAAATTCTCCAAGAAAATTGTTCAAACTATTTACTGAAATAATCATTTTAAATGCTGCCAAAATGTCCTGAGAATTTTCAGAAAATTTCAGATTCGATATTTTCCTTGATGTAGTGATATCTATTGCACAAATGAATGACGAAGATAAACCCCTATGCCCTGAACTAATCTAGCAATGTGATATTTCTAGTCGGCGTTGAACTTGCACTCTTTTGCTTTTGAAATTGAAAATAAAGGTTTATATATTATGCAGTAATACAGTCTGCCAGCAAAACCTGGACGAAGCGAAATGAGAAAATCTTTCATATTAACGTAATTAACTACAAACTGCTGTTTACGATTAATGTTAGATGGAATTTATTGTGGAAAGAATTGTGCTTAATTTCTATGCTGCTTGGTGATTTCAAGATCTTGAAACTTTGAGAAGGTGGAAGGTGGATAGATATCATATCGGGGGACATATTATAAACTACTGCAAAAAGATCCAATGGAGCCCGTTAAAATGCGACAGCTACGCTCAGTAAGTTTTAAGCCATTTAAAATTTTCTACAATTTAATATTACCAGAGAATCAGTAAGATAAGTGGAAGGGGAATGCAATATGAGTAACATAGGGTGTAAGAATATTAGGAAAAGGTAAACATTACGTTCGTGTTCAGTTATACGTTTTGGAAGCTTGACTTTATCCCCGCGTTTATTATTTTGGAAAACCCTAAAACTTCAAAATTTGGCATATTTAGAATGTTAAAAAATTTCATATTTATTCAAAGTTGTTAATAGTGAGGTCTCAATGGACTCTCGTAAAATCTGAAATGTCCTTTAAATTCTGAATACTGGAAAGCCTGAAAGCTGCTTTGATTTTTTGATGGCGAATATTTAAAATACAACAAATAGATGGTACTGTATCAACAATTGGAATTTAACATTGTTGAACATACAATAAGTTCCAGAATAACAAAAATCGAATTAAAGTAGCGATAAACTTACCCTATAGCTTGCCCCAATAATTTCCCACCTTAAACACCAACAGCACAGGAGCAGATTTTTTGGACCGTATTTTATGGCTTAATTATCTTGTGTATTATGCAAGTAAAAAAATTAAAAATATTTTAAAGGCAAAGATACAAGATTCTGTTTACAGCACGTTAAAAAGGAACTTACTACTTAATTTATTTATTCCATTTTTTTTCTTAAAGCAGGGAATGAGGAAATATTCTAATTTTAACTGTATCTGTATCTGTGTAACTGGGTCTTTTAAAAATGATATGCTATCCGTAAGCACTGCAATATTGAAAAAAAACTGATTATACAGTAGAATTGTCTAACAGTACAATGCTATGCAGTTGGAACGTATAATCTTAATTAATATAGTTTATTTTATTTGTATTATTAAACCAGTGACAATTCCGGTTCCAACTGTTGGTGTAGCATACGCCCTAACGGTGGTGGCGACAGGTGACATGAATTCTCTACGCGACATTTTCTCAGTCCTCAGTCACAACCGCAATTTAAATATCCTTAATTATTTTATAATTGTAGCGTAACTCAAAATCCTTATTGATTCAATTGATCCTCGCATTCTTCAGTTCTACGAAATTTAATTCTATAAGTGTAACTATGCTATCTTCCCAGCAATCTGATCAACAAAGCAATCAAGAGAAATGAAAATGTAATGTAGCAGTAGTAGTAGTGGTATTATCATTACTGAAAAAATTTAAAAAACTATATCAGTTTGAGATGCATATAGACATAAACAGAAGTACTGAAGTCACAGACGGAAGTTGCTTGCATGCTGACCACGAGAACGAGACCACGTTTATACGACGACAACGACCACCCCCGTAGATTCTGATTATTTGCAATCTTAAATTTTGAACCATTCACGTAACATCCTGCTGTATGTATTTAATTGATGGCTTTGATTTCAATTTAAATAAATGATTAATGAAAGTATGAATTGTCAATTCAAAATGTAAAATATCAAAACAAATTTTACATAAATTCTGTATAATGACAAAGACAAAATAAAACCTATTCTAACTGTATAACTGTAATGCTCGTCGTTGGTATTTTTGTAATTAAATTTAATTCGAATGAAGATTGTTTAATTTTAATTTACCACTACGCCGATACCGATACCGACTACTGTACTACTATACTACAACTAAAAGTAATTTCCTACTATACATTAAATTACTTGCGCTATATATATTATTATAAACCTATTGCCTATGCATTAAAAAATTTCAATTTATTTAGCGTTTGTCCCCAACATCTTCATCAGCTGTGTTTCCAATTTCAATCTTTAAATGTATAATTTCATTCTCAGCTTTTATTATTAAATGGATGAGTGTTGACTCTTGAATTTTTCACGCTTTTCTATTAACACGCGATCGGACGAAAGGAGAGTGAGTTCTTAGAAGGGATAGCAAAAGCAAAAAAAGAAAAAAAAAATGTAACGCATTAAATTACAATAAAAAATAATGGAATAATAGTATACCTACCTACGTAACTGAAAAATGAAAATTGAAAACTGAAATTTGAAACTGAAAGCGCACACGTATATAACTATACATATACGACACAAGCCGACAAGATTGTTGAATTGTAGGTTACTTAGGTTAGATGGATACATAATAGTCATAATAATAATGATTACACTTACTATACTTTTATATATCGTTATAGTAATTATTTAGTACAGTTTGTGGAATTGGAGTTGGTGCTTTGGTCGTTTGGTGTTCGTTGTAGGGAAGAACTCACTCTGTTCTGATGTTGTTGTATACTAACAGCTCTCGTTCTCGTTTGAGTTGCACTATTGCACAATAATTAGCTTTAATGACCTACATGTTTTAGATTCTTCTCTCAAGCGGCTAGATTCCTTATTCTTTTGTTGTATTTTGTTTGTACAGAATTCGTGTCTCTCTCTCTCGCTTCGCATTGGAGTAATAATAATGTAGTAGTTAGTAGTTTATAACATCCTGTGCAGTGTAAAATGTTAAGTATAAAAAGATGTTATGTTACTATCATCAAGATTATACATATTATATTAAAGGTGATATTGCGTGAATTTATTTTGCACTAGGACGACTACTTGCCAGCTTTATAGTTAGCATATGGTAATATACGAGGTAGACAGTAGCCAGTCAAGTTACCTTTTACAATTTAGATTACAGAATTCAAGAATAATTGTTAAGAATTGGGTATTTTAATTCTAAAAAGTCCATCATCAATCAATCAAAATGAAATAATATTTCTTTCATTCATTCATTCATTTTGCTGTTGATGATTTCCATTTCACGCAATAAAACTACTTAAACAGTATTACAGATTACATACCACGAGACCACGACCACAGGAGATCGCTGTGTGGCTGTCAGCAGTCTGTCTGAGTCTCAAAAGTGATAACAATTTTTTTTATAAAGACGGAGAAAATGCAAATTTTTGTAGACATCCCTTCATGAATTTTATTCATATTCCTATGTCCTATGCTTAATAATTCCCGTTCATTATAAAAGAAGAGCTATAAGGCCAAATCTCATAAGTAAATTCATGACGCATTAATGATAACATCCACACACGTTATAAGTTTTACAAGAAATATGATATATGATATGGATTTTGACACACTCGTAATTTCTGCAAACATGGATTTGAATTTTGACATGATCAGATAATATACAAAAAAAATCATTGGTTCAATATGTAAAAGGAAGTAATATAAAACAGAGCATATTCGTTCCATATCCAAATCCATAAGCATACATAGTGTTAATTATGCATGCATCTAATTATTTCACTAACAATTGTAGTACCTACCTAGTCTAGTATATAGAGCTGAGGTTTCACTAGTTACTTATGGTCTATTTAGCTTATGAAGATAAGATATCGATTTACCTTGTTTTGCATGTGAAATTGTAATGGAAAAGTAAATATAGGTGTATTGAGACATACATATATGAGCCCAAATACTCATAGTATTACTCATAGTATGTTTCAACTGCGTACTACTATA
>JAQFZE010003937.1:0-11864 GCA_034695245.1 Dicyrtomina saundersi
AATATTCCAGAATAGAGCCTACCTGGATTACTCAGATACCGATGCATATGAGCTAGATATATTAGACCCGTTAAATACTCTCTGGGATGATATAATAAGAGCACGTACAGAATTTGATTTTAGTAAAATTCAACGGAATCATAAGTTTTTTAAACAGTACGAAAGCCAATATCCAGAATTGTATCTTTTGAACAAAGACGAGAGTGGAAAAATAGGAATACAGAGCTTAGATGTATTAGAATTAATTATACTTAAGCCTAAAATGTACAGTATGTTATATATAGATAAACGTGAACAGCAGAAATGCAGAGGCGTTCCAGCAATTGCTTTACGCCAATGTTAACACGACAAGTATAAACAAATGCTTAAAACAAACAATCCGTGTAATATCATTGTAAATTCTATACGATCCGTAGATCAAAACATGTACGTAGTGAGTGTAAATAGACTAGCATGTGACACATTAGATATTTCAAGGGTGTTTTTAGACCCTAACAATTGCAATTTTAGTTTGCCCTTGGGCCATATTGATTTTTTAAATAAATAACTACAGTATTATATTAAAGTTGTATATTTATAGTATAACCTAACCTAACCTAACCTAACCTAACCTAAATGTAACCTAGATATTTAATTTATGTACTCTGTTTATTCTACACAGATGTTGTTAAGTACTCAGCTCTAGCCTGTAAGACCTGTATATATTTATAGAGTCGTATAGATGTAACCTATATGTAACCTAGATGTAACCTAGATATTTGAATTATGAACTCTGTTTATTCTGCACAGATATTGTTAAATACTTAGCTCTAGTCTGTAAGACCTGTATATATTTATAGTTTAGTGTATATGTAACGTATATGTAACCTAGCTGTAACCTAGATATTTAATTTATGTACTCTGTTCAGGCTACACAGATATTGTTAAATACTTAGCTCTAGCCTGTAAGACCTGTATATATTTATAATATAGTGTAGATGTAACCTAGATGTAACATAGCTGTTTAATTTACACACTCTGTTTAGGCTACACAAATATTGTTAAATACTTGGCTCTAGTCTGTAAGACCTGTATATATTTATAGTATAGTGTAGATGTAATCTATATGTAACCTAGATGTAACCTAGATTTAACCTAGATATTTAATTTACACACATTGCTTAGGCTACACAAATATTGTTTAATACTTAGCTCTAGTCTGTAAGACGTGTATATATTTATAGTATAGTATAGATGTAACCTAGATATATAATGTAAACATAAATTTTAAGTATAGCAAAGATTTAACGCTGTATTTGATGTATATAATTGTATTCAGTGTAATAAATTCGAAAAATTGTAATTTTGTATATAAACGTGCGTTGAGTACCATCACAGCTCATTCACAATTTGCTCGGCCAGGGTATATCATGTTATTATATTGCGCTGCACATATGTTCATTCTGCTGTCCCACACTGCATCAACAGTAGCACGCAGTAGCAAAGACATACATCATTGACAACGCCAGCCATGCATTGCCTACCCCCTACTCATGTGTGCCTTCAATTGCATTAAATAATGCATTGTCATTCATATCCCCTTCATCCCTACGTTCCCGCTTCGCTCTGTCCAAGCTCCCAGCCGGTCCTATTTATTTCCTATTTATTCCCCTTCCCCTTCCCCCTACTGCCCTCATTCATTCATTCTTACCCCTTACCTACCTCTTTAAGATTACCTGCTCCTCTCAGTCCAAGTTCCCGGTCGGTCTTATTTTAATTCCTATTTTATTTCCCCCCTTTCCCCCTACCCCTTCTAGTCATCCTTGTCTTCTAAGACGTTCATCCCTCTTTCTTTCTTTCTTTCTTTCTTTCTTTCTTATTCTCTTCCTCAACGTCTTAAAACACATTTAATTCCTAGCCATATGAAGTAGTATAGTGTTTGAGCAGGATATACCTTTTGCGTTGCCTATGAGCAATATAGCAAACGGTTACCGGCTTAAAAAAATATGTATGTAATGTTTAAGCAGGATATACTGTTTTCGTTGCCTATTGCAAGAGCAATATTTGCATATAGCAAGCGCACTAAAAAATGCCTGGGATATATAGTAATTTCGGGCATTAAATGTTTTTTTTTAACATTGTAAATCTCATTTAATGTTCCACAATTAAAAACTACATACTACTACTGTAGTGTTTTAAGTTTTCACTTACAAGCTGGCCATTAAAAAATAGTTATATGTTACTAAATAGATCATAAAACAGCATTGAACACGGCGCGGCAACGTTGGTAGCACAAACTTGTTTTCATCGCTAAGAATCACAGCAAGTGTATTCGAAGTAGGATTCGTTAAAGTTAAAGTAATAGGTAGAATATTTTAATATGTTGAATACGAGAGGATTTTTATTGTCAGTTGGACTAATTACTGGATAGTATAGATAATATTATGGTTCGTCTTCAACACGTATATTGGTCAGGGAAAGTATCTCAAGCACCAGGATGGTTTGCATTGACTTCAAAGACCCCTCGGTTTGTCTCAAAACCCGTATTATTTTATAGTAGGATAATATTAGACTTTTGATACTGCTGCGTTGTATTTGGAATGAAAAATGACACTTATTTCAACAAACTAGGATTTATAACTTATCTTCGTTGGTTGACGTTGCGTCTACGTCCAGGTCCAGTCTGTGTAAAATTTCTGCTTGGTACAGTTCGTCCTACACAAGGTACTAGGGTTTGTCGCAGTCGATCCCTAATTTGAGTTCCGTTTTTAACACCCCTGCCCCGTGACCCTCCACCTTGAGTTTGTCTGTGCTGTACCCACCCCATTCCCCCCTCCCCCCCGATTGCTTTAAATTGTTCAAGCTGTTGGTTTACGAGATGAGATTATGTGTTTTAATGAGTTATCTTGCATATACGGCCTTTGGCTTTAGGGTTTGTGGCTCTACGTTGTTTTAAAGGCACAAGATATTGATTTTTGTTTACGCTTGAGTTGCCAAATGTGTTTCTCACGGTTTGTGCAGTTTGATTTACTATTTTATTATTTCGTGCCCTAATTTGGTTCCTGATGCTAGTATTCGTATTGGTATTAGAAATAGATTTAAGAATACAATATTCATCAATCAAGCTGTCTTTTACAATGTATACGTACAATACAATACAGAAAAGCTTGGTGGTAAAATGGTCTAATGGTCAGACACTGGATAGGGAATTCTGATGAACGTAATGTGAAGAATCTCTAACACTAAGCTCTTGCGGAGAACCGTCCTGCTGTGTCTTTACGGTGCATAAGGTGGGGGTGCAGGGGAGGTGATGTTGGAGGGGTACGTGGACGGTGGTTGACAGGTGGGGTGTTTCAGAGTGACTCAAACAGCATGGGCTGATTTCTCCTCTGAAAACTACCTTGCTTCGTCTGCCTGCCTCCGCCTGCCTCGTAGCTTACTTCAGTTTTTCCTTCCTCCTATCTCCACTGGTTTGCACGGCTACGGAGCTCGTATATAGGATTTGGTTCTTCATAATATAGTATGGTAAGCAGGGGTGTCTATCATCCTCGTAGATGTCGGTTGCTCTACATCTGCGTGAATCCACTGCAGCAAAAAAGTCAGCAGGTACACGCTACTTTATCCATAGTTAAGCTTAGCAATTAAGCATAGTATAAGAAATTACTGACAGCAGTCTCATTGAGCACATCTAGAAAGCTAACCATCGCGAGGACTCTTCCTTCTAATGGTGTGTCCTAGAGCTGTCTGGGCTACAGTTAAATCGTGGTGTACATAGGCAGTTGCCTGAGAGTACAATACCACTACATACATATATACACTTGAATTTGTGTCATATATGTTTTTGCACCGCATTTGACGCAGTATTTATAAGCAATACTTAATACGTAAGCTATAATGCACTAGTTATAATGCATTTAGGCTGGTTTGCAATAATAACGATTTCAGGACTTGGCCTTTAAACGTTTTAATGTCACTTTAAAAGTATAATAAAAATAACGTCTTTTCCTTTTATACTTTGCAGCATCATGTTTGCTTGAAAATTGAAAAGTCGAAACTGGAATTTAATTACAATTTAAATATTTGCATTAGGTAGCACAAGAAAACAGCACTAATTTACTTAACGGAATATTATTATTTGGTGTTTTTGTATGTGTCATTGCACAAATAGTTAAAGGACAAAGCTGTAGACAGTCTCATTACTGTATTCTTTTGATATATTGATTGCTCAAAGTATTTGTAGTAAATAAATGACATATAACTGGTTTTTAACTAGGCTTCATAATACAAACAAAAGTTTTCCTGTCACACTGTTTTTAGGCTCAACGTACTTTTCAAAATCTTCTTTCTCTCTTTCTTGTTCTTTTTTCTTTACTGAATCCTGCTTATGCTGCGCAGATCTACCAGCTTTAAATACAAAATTCTCATTAAAGCCAAGAAATCAGTGAAAGCTATACTGTAATGTCTTCTTGCAGGTCTGCTTTAACAATACGCCAATCAGCATGTTCAAACTGCACGCAAATATTAGCTCTTAAATTGCCTAACAGAGTACAATTAATTTCATGTACCACGTAATTCAAATCGATTTCTTTTGGTTCTTTTATTGGCATGAAGTTTGCATATGTTTTAAAAATACGCAATTCCATATATTCGTCATCTAAAATTTCATTGTATTTTTTGTCATCAACGTCGAACTTAAATTCGTAGATGCCATTATAAAAATTTTCATGTTGCTGCAGTCCTAAACACAATGCAATGGAGTCAGGCAAAACAACATACTCGTTCTCACTGCATTAACATATTAATTTGCACTTTGTATTACTTTTATCTAAACGAAATTCAATCTTGAGGTGTATATTATAAGACTCTTGATCGTTCATATCGGAGTTGAAACGTTCAAAGAATTTTTGGAAGTCACAGTCTCCTTTGTTATTTTGTTTTCTAAACATTAAAATGTTTTTAAAGCCTAGTAAAGCTGTATAACGATTTATACTTTAAAATTGTGCAGTCCTAAAATCAATGTTTGCACCAATTCAAATACTTTGTCAGTTTAAAGTACATTGGCATACGAAAAATGGGTTTCTGAAATAAATATTTAAAAGCTTTGCTTAAAAAACAATGCAAAAGATGTTGAAATTTCAATTAAGACACTGTCGATTGAGGACAGGTTCTATAGTTGCATATGTATATAGTCAGGTTTCTAGCTTACAGCTTTGTTTGCAACGTCAAAACGCAAGTTCTATTGCCACAGGTTCAACTTTGCAGTAAGTCTACTCTTGAATGCTTTCAAGGTCGTTTCTTGTTTTTAGAAGTTAAGAAATGTCTTGACAGTTAGTTTTTAGATGGAAAATAAATTGAAATTTGCTTCCTTCACAACAGCGGCTGTGTTTTGCATTTTGCGTGCATGTGGTCTCTGAACAGGTTGCATTATACTACGTTGTGAGCTTGAAGTATATCATAGGCTCACGAGTCCAACGTAATAGTTTTGAAGATCTAAAGGGCAGGGTAATACAGAAACAGAACTTGCTAGAGTGTTTTCTGTATATACACAATTTTGCTGGTCTCTTGTGACTGTCACGTATATATGTACTTTCGAAACCCATATATTCTCGGCCAAACGTGAGCAGTAATGGCTGTCCAATGTTCTTCTTTTTTGCAAATACTAGTGTTTAGTAGCATTGGAAAACAAAGTCAAAAATCTTGATGGTACCATTTCAGCAGATATAAGGCTCAGCTCAACCCTCATAGGCAGAATGATCTTGTAATGGGCGTGTTATTTAGATGTTTGAAGTAGTATGTTTAAGGTATAGTTTTTGGCATAATTAGCAACATCCTATTTGAAATACAAAAGACGAATGCATCTTAATCCTAAAGTGTATCTCTCCATATGTAGTTTGTGTGTTAGTGCTTAGTGTTTTTTATAATATCTGGAAAAATTATTTCCCAGACCTGGTTCTCGTTTAATCGATTATCCTGTAAAGTCGCCATTTGTATTGCTGAGTGGAAGTTGTTGTTTTACTTTCTTACGAATGCTGGAAAAATATCTGCAACCACAGCTGTATTCCTTGCAGTCATGTACCTAGGTATCCGTTCAAAGATAGTCCTAAACCAATTGAAACATGTATGTATTATTCGTACACGCCACAGTAATATGTTATAACTAGGTATATGTAGGCCTACCATGCTAACTGACTTACCCTACTACGCGCTCCATAATACTAGATTTTGTGTCGCTGTACGTGTTAAAGTATTTGATTACATATGTTTTAAAAACATTTTAAACAACTCGGCTTGAAACTATGTGCCTGTATTCAAATCAATATAACAGAGTCAAGTTACATCACAAGGGACAGCTCAACGTGTGTTTCACACGAAATTATTTCTTAACTGTTTTAAAATACACAGCTAATTAATATTGTTGTTTTTTGTGATCTAAAGAAATAATGAATACCTAAACGATTATCATGCGCTCCTGACGACAGCCTTTTTGGATAAATTGTTGTTAAAATTTTTTCCAAGTCACAATAATGATAATTCCTCACAACTAAATCGTAAATGTTTAGCTTAGAACAAGTATAAAATTATGCATTTAGAGCTTCTGCTGCGTCCCAAGGTTACGCTCACTAATCTTGATTTTAAAAATTTGACAACATTGTCCTCTCGAAGCAATCATGATGTCAATTAATCTGTAAAAATAAAAGTCGTCAATTATAGACTTGACAAAGTTCTCCCAGTAGAACGTTGCTGAATCATAGTTTAAATTTTAAACCTAAAGTATTTGACGTTTGTGTAAATACTCAAGGTCATGTGAGTAAATGCCTTAAGTTGAAAGGTATATTTTGATACGGCGGCGTTCACAGATAATGTTGTCTTCAGTTAATTGCGTGAGTTTGGTTCCATGTGCTTTGTGTTCAGCATTACGGACGAGGTGGTAAAACCATATAGGATGACAGCGACAGCATTTGTGAACGCTGCGTAACACTCCATGTCGTATGCTAGTTACATGCAGTCAATGCTACTAACATAAAGCGTCATATGAGTGTTCCTATTTAAGTTACGATGCAAGTATGAGCGTGCATTGAAATGGTGCTATTTCGTGTCATAGATGGGCATGTGCCGTGCACTCGCAATCAGCTCGTATGAGTGCTGACCAAATATTGCGCACGTAAACTCTACTCTGATTTGCGCAACCAAAATGTGTATTCTTGAGTAAACCATATTCTATGGGGACTTGTTGAAATGCACAACTAGTAACGAAGGAAAGAAGAAAGAAGAGAAATGAAAGCCACCAAATTGTATATTGCTGCTGTTAAAGATTGCAATATATTTTAGAGAATTGGAAACTATTTGGGACAATCCCATGCTCAGTTAATTGGCCATCCCCGCGACTCCGCCTGTGAGCATTCCCCCTTTAGACGCAGAACCTGTATCTGTCCACTGCACCCTACGTAATTACTTCAAGTATATTGAAACAGCATGAAAGTGAGTGGAAGAGTATGGTCTACTTAGCTATATTGCAACTATACCTAAGTACGGAGAGACAGCTGTTGGTCTGCTAGACACACATTTAATACGACCGCCTATGTCTCATGCGCATATTAACGGCCGTATACTGTTACCCCTTAGTTGCTCACGAAAAGCTTTTAACCCCCCTACTCCCCACCAAGCCCTTCCACAACACTAACTTCTGCGCAACTAGACGTAAAAACGCTACTTGACTAAGGATTTTCTCATACATATCAAAAACGATACCGACGAGATATAGAGGACAGAGACATAGCTTCCCTCAGCCACAAAGTCAGGCTCACAAAAATTATAGGCACTCGAACTCTACTCAACTTAAATCTTTCGACTCGCACTCTGTTCACTAAGTGGACCGGAAAGAAGTGCAGTTTTAGAGAGGAGTGCAGCACTTTGCGTTTTGAGTGCGCCCAGCTATGTTTCACCTCACCTGTTTTTATAGTGCTTACTTCTACATTTTTGACATGGGTCCATTTAACTTTTAATTGTGAAGCAATGGTCAGTTCGATTGAAGTGAAAAAAAAAACAGACCTGCCTGCTTGCATAAGTGGTCTAAAATACGTTTTAGGACAGTCGAATTTTTGGCCTGTAGCATGGGGCTAACAGATGTACAGACGAACGGACAGACGAACATGTTCATTTTATGAGATGCTTAAGCTTAGCATCTAAAAACCGTGCCTAAGCTGCCCTTTACAAGATTTACTTTGAAATCGTGGTATCTCGTGAGCATTATTGGAACTTTGTAGTCAATTTTTAAAGCATTTCTAGTAAGTAAAGAGTGCCTTGCAAATTATAGCAGGGATTTTAGTAAAATGCAGATGCAGTTTACTTAATATATTTGTTTTAAATAGAAACAAATTACAAAAAAACCAATTAAGTACATTATTTTAGCTAAGTAAAATTTGCACGATATATTCTGGTAAACCAGTCGTCATTACTGCCATTTTTATATTCCGTTTCAGATTCAAACTCAGTAAGTCAAGTTTAACTGCCTAGAGAGGCTCTCTATATGACGAGTTAGCAAGTAATATCTGTTTGTGTACATAACTTCTGTACGACAATGTATGCTACTTTAAGCCAGTTTCTCCAATTCATGAAGCTGATACAGGGTTATATATTTGAAAATATTTACGCTTTATGTGTATGCCGGTATGGTTCTTTAGAAACATTATAGGATGTCAGTTACAAAACACAATCAAAGTAGAGAGTATAAAATAGGAAACGAAAACGCCAAAATGCTAAATATGGCATGTTAGGCATTTGCATTTTTTTAGTATTTTACCTTCAAATGGCTCCTTGTTATATAGTTGCAAAACCCCTGGGCACAAAAATAATTTTGGCGATTTTCTGACTATTTATTTTGATTGCACTCTTTGTAATAAAACGTGTATCTTAGACTCGAAGCTACAACCAATCACTTGTCACAAAGTAAACAAAATAAAATAGATTGTTTTCATATGTCTTGGACGAAGTCGCGACAAGGAATTCTACTGGTTTTTTGCTCGATGCTTCATTGTAATAAAATAATAAAATAGGGTCCTTTATGACTGCAATAGGGTGAAAGGAATATAGAAAGATTTACCCAGCCAATCCCCCGTAACTTAGGTATTTGTAAACCATGAATTACTTTAAAAGTTGCAGGTTAACTTCTAGATACCACATGCATTAAAAACATTGAAATTACGTATAAGATTCAAATTTATACATAATAAAACTGCACACCTAAGACAATAAAAAAATTAATTGCTGTGAGCGGCAACGTTGATGTTAAGTTGGTAAAGATGTACTGAATTTTCAGAAACTTGGATTTTCTTAGGTTTTAGGCGTGTTCTCTAAATATGTTTTAGACGTTGCTGAACATTGAATAGTTACGTAAATGTACATTTTTAGTACTATCAGTACAAGTCTCATCAAAAACTCAATTAACTGTTGCTGCGTTAGATCTGTAGTATTTTGTCTGAATTGCTGGTCTAAAGCAAACGACTTGTAAACTTAAATTGATGCCACATGGTAGTCAAAGACGTAGGTGACAAATTGAGTATACAGTAAATAGCCGCCGCAGCAAAAGGTTTAGTTAAAAGCTTCAAACATGACGATTGTCTCGCCCGCAAACAGTGTGTAGGTTCTTGATGGATCAATTAGTTTAACATATTGGTCAACAAAATAAACGAGGGGCAGACCAACTGTTGAAACCTCGTATGTTATTGAAACATTAAAGTATCTTAACAAGCAATCGTATCTGCCGGTAGTATTCCATTCTTTAGTTGTTATAAAAAATTATGCTAGTGTTGGGACGGATTTTAAAGCATTTGTAAAAAGAAGTTCCTCTTAAGCTTGAAGCACAGATCCCCATAAACAAAACAAATTAAAACAAAAACTTGATATCTCGACTTTGTTTTGTGACAGCAAATGCAAAACAATACACTATATAGTGTATTGTTTTAAGAGTCTTGGACGTTCCAGCTCAGAGTTATTGTGAAAATCATTTTTAACGGGTTTGGGTAAAATTGTTTTTTAGGCAACTCAAGTTATAGTCTTACAAGGTCAATTATTTGCTTCTTAGTTGGTAACATGAATTTGTTCGAACCTTTGGAGGCTGCGACATTTCTAATATTGCAGCTCGCGTCAAATTATCACACTGCATTAAATCAAATAAGTAAAGGTGTTCCAATTTTTAAATTTAATCAAAAATCAAACCAGTCGCACTAACACTTAACATCGTTGTTTTTTCTGGCATTATATTTTTGCTTGTGAAATCAACTTAGAGCGAAATATTTAAACTAAACGAAAAAGCACGCAACTGTATAGAAGTAGTTATAACAATAGTTTTGGTAACACTGGTTAATTGCCTTTCTGTATTTTGTCAACGTTTGCAGGTCGGGCAAACTCAAAGAAAGTTTGTTTGAATGACAAGCATTTCAAGTGTTTACAATAAACTGTTTTTCCTAACTCGTATGATTCTGGTTCTGATGATTGTACGCTCTGTAATAATACTGGTGGTGGCTCTAGCCTGAGTTTTACATCGCAAGTTTTTGCACAAATAAGTCGCTTAAGTTGTAACAAAAACAGAGTTCTACTGCCGTGTCACGAACGGCAAGGAAATCGATTTTGAATCAAACTAAAAGTGTTGGTATAAAACCTTGCATTCAGATTTCTATTAACGTATTTTTGTTCTGTTGGTCGAGCCCATAAATTTTCAATAGCACAAAAACAAGCGCCACAGAACTGGCAGCTTATAAAATTCAGCATGCTACAGTAGAGATTGTTCTACAACATACATACAATAGCATATTTGCTGGATATACGCTTCTCAATCTTAATTTAGCTTGACAACTGAATTGAAACTGAACAAGTATTAAAACCCGTTTAATGTTAGATACCTGTAATAGGATATGTAAGTTCGTGTGGTAGGTAGGGCTGTTCTTTACCTCAACTAATTACGCTAGGCAATTTCTTGATAATCGTTCTTTAAATATTAGCGTGACTGCATACTTTAAAATACAAAACTAAAGCATAGCTACAATAACAAACTTAAATCACTAAAATAAAATCCTTAAATAGATAAAACCTGCAAGTTTCAATATTGTTCTGGGTTTTACTTTTTAAGTCAACTATTCTTCTTAATTGTTTGTCTTGTTTAACACTACTGTCAACATTATCACGTGAACATGCAAGAAGAAAAATAAATAAAGTAATTACAACAACATTAGGAACATTCTTTCAATCCTACAGTAAACCAGGAACGTGACAAACTTTCAATGTTGCAACCACTACCAATTCAAAAAAGTTCTTATGTTGCACCATACAAACTTATAGGAACCCGCAGACATAAAACGTAAAACTCTGGCTGCAAATCTGTCAATGCATTGTAAACTAAAGCTTTAACTACAACAGCAGAGATTTTCTGGCTTTAATGCGCGTAGTATTACTGCTCAAGATTAAAAGTTTTTTAAAACTTCTTATACCACTGTTATTTTCAAAACGCCGAACGTTCAAGATCAGATTCGAGAAAAACGTTTCTGCGACCAGTATCTGCAGGCTCACGTCTTATACTTTGGGCGAAAGAATTATGAAAACTGCAGCCATTCTAAAGTTTATTTACTGTATTTAAAAGCTATAATATCCTGGACTAGGCAATTAAAATGCTGAAGAAAACTAAGGACCAACATATTCCCTTGAAAAAATAACACCATCTGCCGTAATTTTAAAACAAAACTAATGATCAACTAGCTGAAGAAACGCGCAATAGGGCCAAGAAGTTCACTTGCTGGCAACGCTCGCATTACACTCTGTTGGAGTGGCAGCCAACGCTGTTTAGGCGATTTGAGGAATAACGTGGGATGATGAATTGATGAATAAAATAAGAT
>JAQFZE010003938.1:0-11864 GCA_034695245.1 Dicyrtomina saundersi
AGCTTCCTAAAAAATTTTATTCTCAGTGGTATAGAATGTGGACATTTAAGCATTATGTGATACGAAACTTCCACTTTTCTCTCGCATAGTTCGCATTTAGGTGGTTTTTCTCGCTTTCATATCTTATTTATGTGGTTAAGGTTGGTAGTCTTTCCCCAGAGGACGATTCTCGGTAGGCCAGATCTTAGATGTTGTACAAATTTAACCATGTTTCAGAATTAACCTATCACAAAGTACTCTGATGTTAGAGCATAAGTCTTTAAAAGGGTGTAACTCCTAAATGTACTGCAGCTTTGCCTTCTCTAAACATCTTTGTTAATGCAGTTTGGTCAGTATTTTTCTAAGATTTCTCCTTTGTGCTTAGCTATATATTCGCTGTTTAGATTTTGGAGAGTTTCTTTTAGAGGCACGTCAGCAAAGATCTTTTCTACTTGTAGCTTCCAGTTGTAGCGAGGATTTGTAGCTTTGATCTGCATTACCTTTATGCACCTTTACTGTACCTACCATTACCTACTTATGACACTTCCTTCTTAAAGGACATGGGGTTTTTCTTCAAATCCTAGCACTGCTTTGAGCAACTGCAACTTAATAATTATCTCTCCTGTCTCTAGCCTGAGGTAGTACCCTAGTGTTTAATTGGATGAGCCAGTAAGTCTTTGTAGGAACATAGTTTAGACGGTTTTAAGTTCCTCGCTATAGCAAACTTCCCACACAGGCGCGGCGTACATCAGAATTGAGCTAACTAAGGAGTTGAACAGTCTAATGTGTATACTAATGTCTCTCAACCCAGCTTGGTGGCTTAGGGGAGCTTGTTCTGTCCTAAATAATCCTCGGCTAATTCTTTTTTAAATGCGTCGGGGAACCGCAGCCGGTAGTCAGTTTAGACCCTCTCGCATGAGAATGGTACACTGGTAATACTTGGCGTGAGAAGGGGAGTTTGAAAGTTGTATGAATAATCAAGGTAAATTAGTTTGCTTTCGTTTATCTGTATCAGTTTAATACTGATGGCGACAGAGGCGATAGCAATAATAGACGACATGAGTCTGCTCAATGCCGAGCGTGAGCATGAACATAATAAGCCAACTCAACATATCTTTTCAATCCACTCTGCAAGTAGCTGCTGCTACTTTCCCTCGTGGAGGATTGGATGGCTAACTGGCGGGGTGAGCAAGCAGGCGTATTTCATTTAGTCAGAGAGTAATGATCTCTGCCTCCTTGTTCGATACCTAACCGCTCCTCCTTGCCCAAGAGCAATCTTGAGCGGAAAGTTGAAATAGCTCCTGAATAAGCATACAAAATAAATGATTAAAAAGTTGTTCGCAGCTAGTAGCGATTATCTAAATACTACAAGTGTGGGTAATTAAAGTAAAAAAAAATACGATGCGAAGCCTAATGCAATTTAGTATAATACTACTTTGCGGGATCTTTAAATTAAACAGTAAAATTGAGTGGGATTTAACCTCAGGTTGAAAATCTCTAAACTCATACATCCATACATACATACTACGTCTTTCAGCTTTGCTCGATTAAATAAATCAAATAGCCTAATTTAAGCTGCTTTAGCCTTACTAAATAAATGGCCTTTGCTTTGTTAAAAATTCCGCTTTGCGAGAATGGGACTCCTAAGTATACATATTTATTGACTACTTCTAGCGGTCTGCTTTCCTAGTTAAATTTGGTAGATTTGCTATTCTTGTTACTTTTTTGGAATATTATGACCTTAGTTTTTGCTAGATTAACTTTTAAGTCAGCTTCTGGAAAGAAACTGCTAAGCTTGTCGATCTGTCTTTGTAGGTCTAGCTCGTTTGATACAACGAGTATGATTTCGTCAGCGTATAACAGGATTATTATTTCAAGGGTATACATTTTTATGCCTTTTATTCTACTAGATCGGAGAATTTTAGTTATTCTGTCAATGTAGATTGTAAAAAGTTTCGGCGACAAAGTTTTACTTTGCAGAACTCCTCCTTTTACTCTTTTCATATTTATTTATCCGTCCTTGCACCTTACTTTAGTTTAAGCTTAATTATACAGCTCTTTTATCTTAGTAATGTATAGCTCGCCTAAACCCGCATTTCTAAGTCGATGCCATAGCCTTTTAGTTTAATTGAGTCAAACGCTTGGCTTAGATCCACAAATAGTGCAAATTGTGTCCCTTTTTTTGGAGCGCTGGCCAGTTAAGCTGTTTTAGGATGCAGGCGTACTGCGCAAATATGTAATCCATACATCCCCGACCTTTCCTATTTAATGCTTGATTTTTCAAGATGGTAATATTCGTAAAGCAGAACGCGTTAAGTCTGTTTGACATGATGCAGGTGTATAACTTAGTTATAGTGTTTAAGAGGGCGATCAACTGATAATTATAAGGCAGTTCTGAGTCTCTTTTCTTGAAGATTGGTACAAATATAACTTCAGCTCAGCAGCTTAGGATCTGTTTAGTTTTTGCCGTGTTTCAACGTTTAAGTAGGTAGTCATAACAGGTTTCATCTAAATTTTTCCATACTTCATTTGGGATACTATCAGCTCCTGGGGATTTGTTGTTTGCTAATTTATTTGTTGCTTTGAGGAGTACCTTCAGGACAATATCGGCGTCAAGTAAGGCAGGATCACATGCTAAGGTTAGGCTGTTTATGTCCAACGCATCTGAAACGTCATTATCTATAGTGGTGTAAATAGCATTACGAAAGTGTGCATCCCATTGAGATTTGATAATTTCATTTGTTTTGTAGCTATGCTTCTTGTTTCTTAACAAGTTTACTGCCTTTGAGTATCCTGTTGAGTCTTTGGTATGCTTGATTTTATTTTGAACTAGAGCAAAAAAGGCTTTTTTCTTGTCTTAGCAGAGTTTTCTATAGGATTTCTTGGCTCGTAGAAGCTCATCGAAACTGTCGGAGGCTGTTCGATTTCTGATCTGGTCCTTTCTGTACTTGTGCAGTATTAAAAGAGCTTTCCGCTTTTCATTACTGCAGTCTTTTCTTGTGTCCGCATTTGTCTTTGTGCGCATTCCAGTTTTACTTGCTACTTCGTAGACTAAACTTCGAAGGGTGTTAAAGTCGCAACTTTCAAAATTTAATGCTTTGCTGTCAGATTTCTATTAAAGGTAAAACTCTTTTGCCTTTTTCTTGTTCTATTGTAGTTTTGCCATTATTGCAGTAAGAGTTTTCGCAATTTTTTGTCTGCTATGTCTCATTGTGACCAGTATAAGGAGGGGGTCTGATTCCACGCTTTTGATTACTAATAAGTCACTTACATAGTCTATTGTCGTTACACAGGCATAAGTCGATCAGACTGCTTCCGTTGTGCCCGATGTACGTGGGGTTTTCATGCTAATCAGAGGAGTTTCTTCTATTTAGTATAAGTAGTTCGTCGGTATTAACTAGCTGTATTAACTGTTTTTCACTTTTGTAAGTCTGCGGGTTTGTCGAGTTTCTGTTACAATGAAAGTTTTTGGTAGATTCCGAGGAGTTCTAAAATTGACTGGTTCTACTGTTAAAGTCTTTAATAAGTATCCAACGTTGTTTGTTGAGTTAAGAGGCATCACTAAATACTTTGTCAATTTCATTGTTATATTGTGGTTTTGGCGGTATGTAGGCAAAGCAAATAAGCGTGGGTTTTCCATTTTATTTTAATTGTCTTCTATTGAAGTCTTTTACTGACCTTAGTGTACTAGTTTTGATTGCGTTGCTATAGTATTGCGCATGCTCACAATGAGAACTTAACTCTTTCTGCCCCGTTCCGCCACTGCAGGAGTCCAGATGATGGTTTAGTTATTAAAAATTCTCTTTAAGTCGTCATTTAGTTCAGAAATCTAAGTTTCATATAAGCAAAACATATCCACGTCATTTTGTAGAATAAGTGCCAACTATTCATTCTTGTACCTCATAAGCCCATTAACATTTCAGTATAAAATTGTATTTACAGTAGGTTAAGTTTGTGTATGTTATATGTGTATGGGCCCGCCACTGTCCTATTCGGTGTTTATATCCACTTCCATGCTTTTGCGTCGAGGTTTTGCTGCATTTTTAGCTTTGCGCTCCTCATATTCGGCTTTGGCTATCACTGCTGGTAGTTTACGGTTGATGTCATAGGTAGATTCTTATGCCTTCCTTAGCAATTTTTTCGCCCTCATTACACTGTTGCAGTCTTTGAGGGAACAAAAGGTGACACAGACTTTGTCCAGCGGGATTTCTCCTTTGCCTTTTATTCTTCTTACTGTGTCTGGTTTTATGGTGTCTAACTTCAGTGCGTCGCGAATAAAGCTTGATATTTTAGCTGACAGTGTTTCCTGGCTTTCCTGTTCCTTGCATTCTAAACCAGTAAAAATAAGATTCACTTTTTTAGCCTCCAGCTCCATTCTAAGCAGTCTCTTTTCAAGCTCGTTGTTGGTGGTTGAGCTACCTACGTTTTGTTCCAGCGAAACAATTTTTGCTTTAAGTTTCTCATTTTCTTTTTTCAACATAAATATCCTAGAGAATAGTACTTCCACTTTGTCATTTAGTCCTTGTTCAATAGTGTCAAGTCACCCTTGGATGATGTTTCCCGTGATTGATATTGTTTCGGACAAAGTAGTCGTAATCTGTAGGTTACCTTGCTGAATGGCTACGAGAAAGTCTGCATAACTCATTTTATTGCTGATTTCTTGGCTCTGTTTCCCAACCTTGTCCAACTCTAGAAGGTCTTAAGCAGTCAGGGTTTTTGGCTTTGCTTTCTTTTTTTTAAGGTCTGTTTCGTCAAAGGACAGCTTACGCTTTTTTTGTCGTCACTTTTAGTGGTTTTAGGTGATGTAGGTTTTACGGAATTGACTAAGGGTCCTGTTTATTTGATTATTGTCTTTAATTGTGTTTGGCATAGGTCAAATAGGCAACACTTATTAGCGTCGCCAATAAGTGGTTACTTTTTAGAGAGTTTACGTCGCCAATCGCTGAATTAGTGCTTAGTTTTGGTCAAATTTTATACTATTGTTGTACGCAGGCACAAAAAATTTTGCAATATTTGACTGAGTATTTTCCATGTGCTTAGGTTTTTTTTGATGTATTAACTGTTCAGGTTATGAGAAACTTCTACCAGAGATGCATCAGCAAAGCCTTTTTCTGCTTGCAGCTTCCAGTTGTAGCGGGGATCAGTGGCTTTGACCTTTATCACCTCTTTGCAGCAGTTCTTAGTGATACTGTTTTCTTCAGAGTTGAAGCTCTTTTTGAGGAATTTAAGTAATGCTTTGAATAATTTTAGGTTCATGTTCAGCATGCCCGTCTCTAGGCGGACGTAGTATCGTGGGATTAAGTTGTATGAGCCAGTTAGTCGTAAGAACATGGTTAAAAAAGTTGCAAGTTCATTTTAAAAGCGCAATCGCCATACGGGCACGGCGTACAATAATACCGAGCTGACAAGGCAGTTGTAGAGTCGGATGTTTGAAATAATGTCTTTTAGTTTAGTTCGGTAAAAAAGGTCAAATAGCTTAGCTTAAGCTGCTTTGGACTTGCCAAAGAAGTAAGCTTTTGCTTCATTGAAGATTCTGCTCTGTGAGAATAGGACTCCAAGATAGAGATATTGGCTTACAATGTCCAGCAGTTGACCTTTTCAGTTAAACTTAGTGGTGTTATTAATCTTGTTTCTTTTGAAAAGATTATTATTTTTGACATTAAAAGGTTGGCTCTTAAGGCATTGGCTTTCAAGAAACTACTAAGTCTATTTGTCTTTGAAGGTCTAGTTCTTTAGAAGCAAGGAGTTTAATGTCATCGGCGTACAAAATTTTTAGAATTTTAAGGGTGAAGATATAAATTTCTTTTATATTACTAGCTTTAAGTATTTTAGTAATTTTGTCAATGTATATAGTAAAAAGTGTTGACGATAAGGTTTCAACTTGTAATACTCTCTCCGTTACGCTAATAAGATCCATTTATTTTTCCTTGCATCTTAATCTAGTTTTACCTAGGTCATAAAGTTCTTTAACCTTTGCTGTGGTGTGTGTAGTAGTGTAGTTATCTAGTATGTAGTTATAACTCAAGCCAGTTTTTTTTAGTCTTGTCCAAAGTTTCTTCCTTTTGATCAAATAAAAGGCTTGGCTGAGATCCACGAGCAATGCAAACAGTTTTTCTTTTTTTGAGGGCTGGTCTATTAAGTTGTTCTAGAATGCATGTGTATATTGCAAATATATAGTCCTCACAGCTACGACTTTTTTTGTAAGCAGCTTGGTTCTCCCATATAGTTTGATTCACAAAATAAAAAGAGTTAAGTCTATCTGACATGATACAAGTATACAGTTTTGTGATTGTGTTAATATGGGCAATCGGGCGGTAATTACTTGGTAATTCTAAGTCCCTCTTTTTAAAGATTGGTGCAGTTAAAATTTCTTTTCAGCTTCTTGGTATTTGTTCTGCTTTTGCAGTATTTAGTAATTAAAGCAGGTATTTGTATGTTGTGCTGTCTTAACTCTTCCAAACTTCATTCAGCATCCCATCAGCTACGGGAGCTTTATTGTTTTCTAGTTTTGTTGTTGCGTTTAGGAGTTTCATTATAGTTATCTCAACGTCAAGTAAAGCAAGTTCACCTGCTAATTTTAGGTTACTAGAGCCTAAAATTTTGATGACATCGGTTTCTGTGGTTTTAAAAGTCATGCGGAAATGGGCATCTCACTGAGATTTTGTTGTTGTTAGGCCTTAAGCTATGTTTTTTATCTCTCAGCATGTTTATTGCTTTCCGCTTGCTCGTAGAGTCCTTGCTGTGATGAATTTTATATTGCACTAACTCATACGAACCTTTATTTTTCTTTGATCATAGTCAACGTTACTCTTTATTGGGGCTGAGGAGATTTTCAAGGCTTTCAGTACCAGGACCACACTGCATTTTCTTTTCTGTATTTGTGTAGACAAAGTAGTGCATTGCGTTAAGCAGTACTGCATTCCTTGCCAAACCATTTTGGACCATATTTTGTTCTTGTGCTATTCTTTGGTTAAGCTCTAATTTATACTTTATTTGCTGTATCATAAATGAGGTATCTTAGGGTCCCAAAGTTGCAATGTTTGAAGTCAAGGTTTGGGGTGTCAGATTTTAGTTGCGTTTGTAAGTTTATAGTGCGTTCCTCATCTCATCTTATTTGGTTTTGAGCAACAGTGACAACGTCTATTGGTATCTGTCTAGCATTCGTAGTTGTGACCAGTATTGAAGGATGATCAGATTCTATGCATTTATTTATTGATAAGTCCTGAATGCATTCGTAAATTTTGTTGCTGCATATGCAAAGATCTACCAGGCTGTTGCCATTATGTCTAATGAATGTTGGTTTGCCGTGGTGATTCAAACGGCTTCTTCCGTTTAAGACTGTAAGGACATTTTTAGTGACTAGCTCAATAAGTCTCTGTCCTCGTCTGTTTCACTGAATGTTCATAGAATTTCCAATTTCACCGAAGTTAGTAACGGGTGCTGAGATGTTTTGAAAGTTACCGATTCTGCTGTTGTAGTCGCTCATAAACATCCATATTTGTTCTTGTAGTTGAGGGGTATCTTGGAAAAGGTTGTCAAGTTGTTCATCGTGTTGAGATCACGGTGGTATATAAGCAGAGCAAGCAAGTGTAGGTACACCTTTGCATACATATTAAATTGATGTCTTTTATCTGTCTTGATGCACAACTTTGCATAATTTTGCTACGTTGTTTTGTATGCCTATTATGATTCCTCCACTTTTTCGACCACGCCCTCCTACCGCAGCGGTCATAGTGATGGTGTAGTTATTGAAAACCTTTTTCAAGTCGTCATTAATTTTAGTAATCTAGGTTTTGAATAGACACAACGTATCTACGTCATTTTCAATAATAATGCTAGTCTTTTTATATTTACAATTTGTTAGTCCGTTTACGTTCTAGTATAATATTTTATGTACATCAGGGATTTGTTGTGTTTGTTGCATGTAGTTGCGCCTGCCGACGTCCTATGCAATATGCATGTCGCTACTTCCACTGTTGCTATTTCTGTGTTGCTCTTGCTTAGCCTTTCGCTCTTCGTACTTTGCCTATGCTACGGCGGCTGCAAGGTCAGGGTTAATGTAGTGCGTTTCATTCTTTGCCTTTTTTAGTTTACTTTCTGCCCCAAGCACACTGCTACGGTCGTTAAAAGAGCAAAAAGTTACACAAATCTTGTCCAGTGGAGTGCCTCCTTTACTTTTCAGCCATCTGACGTTGTCAAAGTTCACTGTGTTGAGCGCTAGAGTGCCATGAATAAAGCTGGTAATCTCTTCGGTGAGTGGTGTTTGACTTTCTTCTAGTTAAGCCTCAAATCCAGTGAATATGAGATTAAGTTTTCTAGCGTTGAGATATACTCTAATTAGTCTTTGCTTCAGTTCCTTGTTGTTAAAGGGGCTATCAGAATTTTGCACTAACGTCACAAGTCGAGTTTTAAGCTGTTTATTCTTCTTTTGAAGTATTACAATGCAGACAGATAGCTGTGATATTGTATTGGTTTTTGGTAGGTGAAGGTAGGCAAAGGAGGAAACATCGCTCCTCTTTAACCACCTTTTAGGTAGGTGAAAAATCATTGACAACACCTATCCCTGGTATTAGCAGATAGAAAAAGTCTTAAGCTACAGTGCAGTACAACAGTCATTAGAGCAATTAGACCCTTGACCCCGTTTTAATTGTAAATAAAAAGTAAAAAGTTAAAAGTGCATAGTTAGTCGGCCAAAGCCAAAAGTGCAGCGTGGGAGTAGAAGAGTGCAGGGTGAACCATAATCAAAATTGTGTACCTCTAGCATAGGCGTTGCCATACAGTGATACACGTGCTAATCTAGCTCGGCCGCTAAGCGTCTCTGAATTGCTGTATTGGACATTGGCTTCTGTATCGCATCCCGGTAGCCGATCCACAGGGTGCACCAAATCCCCCAATCTGTACTCGGAAATCAGTCCTATACACCTATTTTGTGCAGACCTTATCTTACCGTCCACAAAGTTGAATCGGAATCTTTCTAGTGAAGTCAGGGGGGAATAAAAATGAACCCACTGGCTAAATACTATTGAAACTATGAAACTATCGAAATTGAAAAAAATTCAATATCATATGTTAGTACCAGTGTAACCGTAGAAAAAACAAAATGCCAAAGAAAAAAAAGTTGAAAGGCTAGAAGAACAATGTCCAATTTGTGACAAACTGTTTAAAGGCTTAAATAGGCACATCTCGTGCGCCCATCCTGAAGAAAGCAGGGGAGCCATCGCCGAATCATACATTTAGCCGTCCCTATCCACAAAGGAAGAATATGCAGTCAATATTAGCCCCGAAGAAACACAAGCGCGGCAGAAGGTGAAGGATAAAATAGCAGAATTTCAAAATGCGTTTACACCCATGATTAGTAGTGAGCCCACAATAGATGAATTTTCCCAAACTGTTGACGAATTCTCTGCCTATCTTGTAAAGTCAATGGAAATTTGGCCAGGACCAAAGCACCCTAACACAAAATTTGTACAAGCTAGAAATCAAAAGGAAACATTTGTACATAGCGAATCAAAGTATAGCTTTACTTCAAATCCCCAAAGAGCGTCACAACGGGATCGTCAAAGACGTAAAGCAAAATATAATTTTGAACTATTGCAGCATCTTTTTCATTATTCTCGAAAGAAAGCAGTACGGATATTAATGAAGTCCACCTTTGCTACTGATAGTTGTGCAATCCCACTATGTGACCTTGCATCATCATACCACGACAGATGGGGAACGCCCAACACTAAAAAATTAGAAGATTATGGCTTCGAAGTAAATAAAGAAGACCAAGATACTTTAGATGACAAATACCATTTACACATTTCCGCACAAGAAATAGAAGCCTCAATTAAAGGAATCAACAATGACTCAGCCTCTGGGCACGATGGGGTTTCGATTCGTCTTCCTAGAAAAATTGGTGCAGATTGTTACTCTGTCATTGCCCAAATTAGCACAATCATGCAAAACTGAAATTTAATCCTAAAAAGTTTTCAAAAGGCAAGAACCATTTTGATTTAAAAAAACGCCGATAAAAAAGAGGGGGTGGGGAGCTGAAGACCAATTTCGATCTGCTTTATACTAAGAAAAGTGATCGAACGCGTTCTAGACAAAAGACCAGACGATTTTATCTATCTCAATGAAAACCAAGTTGGCTTCACGAAGCACCCGGGCACTTATATTAATTCATCAATCGTTAGCGGATGCCTAGCAAAAGCAAAGCAACAAAAGCTTGATTGTTGTATCGTCTTTCTGGATGTACAGAAAGCATTCGAGGAATCATCACACGACCATATAGCCAAAAAATTGCATCATACGCGCCTCCCTTTACTATTACGAAATGTTACAATATCTCTTATGAAAGACAACATGGCCCAAATCCAACCCTGTGCTGGAATTTCGAAACCAATTATGGTGCAACAAGGAGTCTTTCAGGGATCTATATTGTCACTACTGCTTTTTAACATCTCTATCGACCACTTGCTTCGAGAACTCACTGAACATGAAATTGCTGCAGAATATGGATTTCAGATTCATCAAGATGTTCAAAATGTGTCTGCTAGGGCATTTGCGGATGACGTAGCAATGATCGGACACTCCATGGACGCAGCTAAGGAGCTTACAAAAATTGCCATCCATAAATTTAAAAAGGTTGGTTATGAGATTAACTTTACAAAGTCAAAAATCATTAACATTAAGAAAGGTAAAATATGCGAGGACCCTCTAATACTCGATGATAATTGTCATATTGTCACCCCAATGTTGTATTCGAATTAAAAATTAAAAATTATTAACCAGTATTTGTGGCCAACGCTGATTTACCTACTACAAAATGCGCGTCTAAACAAATTGTCCTCAAAATTCCTCCTGGATCTGGACAAGTTAGTAAAGACTTCCGTTAAATAAATTATCGGTCTTGCAGCGGACACTCCAGATGCAATGTTCTATTCCTCCAAAAGTCATCAGGGTATCCAAATTGTACAGGCAACTTGAGAGGCCTTCATTCAGCACTATAACATATGCTTTTCCCTGCTAAACTCCAAGGACCAATTCGTTCCCTACATTCGGAATATGGAATACGAAATGAGCCAGTGCATCAAGGAGTTAAAACTAGAGGAAACAGAAGTAAATGACATGGTCTCGGCAAGACTTAAAACAAAACCTAGCCGAATCCTGAGAAAGATGGACCGCGAATACGTTAAATGGTGTGCACTGCCCCAAATAGGAATGGGAGCTCAAATGTTTCAAGAATATCCAACGGGGAATAGGATCATAATGGATAAAGAAGGCCTCACTTCTTCAGAGTGGGTGTCAATTTTAAAGATGTCAGCTAATGTATACCCGGTGAAATCAGTTTCCGGTCGCTGCCTAGGAGAGCCTTGTTGTCGTCACTGCAACAAGAAAGAAACCCTTAGTCATGTCCTTGGTAGCTGCCCGAGAGGCGATCTACTCCGAAACACAAGACATCACGAAATTCGCACCATAATTGCGAAGAATCTTCGAAAAGCTTACTCCAGTGCAAAGAGATTCTGAAAGGTTCATGAGCAAGTCACTTGCACAGCAACTAGTCAAAGAGTTGACATAATCTGTTATGACCAGCAGAAAAAAATAGGCTATATAATCGATCCTACCGTAAGGTTTGAAAAAAACACAGATCAAGCGAACAAAGTTAATCAAGAAAAGCAAACAATATACAATCCATGAATTCCGTATTTTCAAGAGCAGTATGGTCTGGAAAAAATAGAAGTGATCGGTCTTCTTATTGGAGCCAGAGAAACCATCCCCAAATTCTTTGAAGACTTTAGGAAACAATTTATACTACTATATGCCATGGTCAAAGAAGTTATTCTGGCAGCGGTTCGCGGGTCGCACAGAATCGCGCACCACCACTTATATTCGATTAC
>JAQFZE010003939.1:0-11864 GCA_034695245.1 Dicyrtomina saundersi
ATTTTCATGTTTTTGAAAAGATTAAAATGTAGAATTTCCATGTTTTTGAAAAGATTAAAATGTAGAATTTCCATGTTCTTGAAAAGATTTAAATGTTGTATTTCCAAGTTTTTGAAAAGATTAAAATATTGTATTTCCATGTTTTTGAAAAGATTAAAATATTGTATTTCCATGGTTTTGAAAAGATTAAAATGTAGAATTTCCATGTTTTTGAAAAGATTAAAATGTAGAATTTCCATGTTTTTGAAAAGATTAAAATGTTGTATTTACTGCAATATTATTGTGTATTATTATAAAATATATAATATATAAAAATATTTAATTATTTTAACATTTAATGTGAATACATATATGTCGTCGTAGTCGTCGTCGGCCTACCATCAACGTTAGTTAGTCATCAGAACTAAGTCGGGGCTTGTTGCTTGCTCTAAACCAACTATTGGTTCATAACGACGACGACTACGACGACATACATGTACATGCATAGGAAACATGTCTCATGCATGTTTCCATGCATGCAGGCAAAATTGTACAGGCGCAAAACAGGCACAAACGCATTGGCAAAAATTACACATACAATTACAATGTCAAATTTGATTGTTGCAAAGTGGAGTAAACATAATAGGCCCAGGCCCTGTATGTGGCAATTGTAATTTGAATAGGCGTACTAATCAGCAAATAAAGAAGTGCTCGCAGTGCAAAAAGTCGTTCCACAGAACCTGCCTTAAGTACTCAACAAATCAGTTTGTGAAAGTGCGCAATGATAGCACCTGGGTCTGCAATCAGTGCCAAGGGCAAGTAAGGGAACCTATTTGTTTTGGATGCAAAACTAGACGAACAACATGGATAACATTCAACTGCAACCGCTGTAAATTGCCTTATCATCAATCATGTATAAAGAAATCCTAGGGCATTACAAAAGTGCCTGCACACTGGACTTGTAGTATCTGCATGATGCCTTCTACCTCGCCCTTCACACCAGTTGTGACCGACAACAACCAAGTAAATGCAGTGGCTACAGCAAGGCTAGGCAAAGGAATTCGATTGGGCCACCTGAACGTACGAGACATATTGTCGATGTCAAAAAAGACGAAGTAAGAAATATTATACAAACATTGGATTTCTAGTTTTTTGTGATTGGGGAAACTTGGCTTAGCAATAATATTCATGAAGCGGAAGTATCTATACCTGGATACACAATTGCAAGGCAAGACAGGCAAACCAACAAGAAAGGTGGAGGGATACTTATATACGCAAAAGATTCTTGGAGTGTGACAACATCATATGGCCTATTCCCATCCCCGACTGAGTCAGTACATATAGTAGCGACAAAGCCGCATCACAAGACTATTCATATAATTGCTGTATGTAGCCCCAAGAATATACGTACTCCATTTCGTGCAGCTAAGGATAATATTTTGAGTGAGTTCTCAAGTGTAAAGACATACATAATAGGAGATATAAATGTTGACCTTAGTATTAACAACGCAAATGCTACTGAACTCAATGCAATTATCTCACAGCACGGTTTCAAGCAAATTATCAGGGAATGCACGCGTACCACGAATTTAACTACTTCACTCATCGATCATATCATTGCAAATGCTTCTGAACTTCAAAGTGAATGTGGTGTAATTCCATGCAGTATATCTGACCACGACCTTATTTACACAGTACGGAAAATCCCAAAAATAAAAAATGTGTACAAGGTAATTAGGATGCGTGACTTAAGACGAGTGCAACCGAAAACGCTAATAAGCAAGTTTACAAGTGCACCATGGTGCATATTGGAATTTTCTAAAAATGTTAATAATTCTTTTAATTTATTTGTGTACTTTACTTCCTTTGTAATGGACTGTGTTGCTCCTATTAAAAATATACAAACAAAAGTAAATAAACAAAGGTGGCTGACTAGTAACATATGTAAACTTCTGCGTGATAAAGATAAACTGAAGGGAAAGGCTAAATCAACTAATTATACAAGTTACTGGATGAAATTTAAAGCTAAACGTAACAGCATTAACAGGGAAATCAAAACTAAGAAGGCACAGTTAATAAGTGATATTATTGAAAAATCTGACAACGCAGCAAAATGCAACTGGGATCTTTTGAATACAGAAATAGGACGTGGCAAGTCTTCAGTTAACATAACCTCGCTTACAAGCCAGCAAGGAAACAAAATAGTGAATAAATGTGATATTGCCAATATATTATGTACACATTTTGCTGCAGTAAGCCCCCCTTTAGTTGTAACTACAGAAGTACATAATTTGCTTCAGGCCGCTGCTACCAAGTCACTTGAAAAGCTGGAAGACACCGTCATTTCAGAATTTTAAGTTTCGCATGCTATCAAGGCTCAAAAAAATGAAAAATCTGAAGGTGCAGATGAACTGCATATTAAGTTATTCAAAATTGTAATTGAACCAGTATCATTAGTTCTAGCTTTTATTTTTAACTTGTCAGTAGAGTTTGGAGTGTATCCCGAGTGCTGCAAGGAAGCATTATTTATTCCACTGTACAAGGGCAAGGGAACAAAATGTAATGTCAATAGTTATAGACCGATAGCAGTGCTTCCCACTGTTGCTAAATTATTTGATTCTAATATGCACAATGTATTGTACTCATTTTTGGATGAACATAACAAGCTTTCGATATCTCAACATGTGTTTAGAAAGAACTTTTCTACTTCCACTGCAATCACTAAATTCACTAATGATGTTCACTCAGCTGGGGATAAGGGATTGTATACAGAGGCCGTCTTTATAGACTACACTAAGGCTTTTGACATGATAAATCATAAGATATTAGTACAAAAGTTAAACAAGATTGGATTAGGAAAAAATATGTTAAAATGGTTTGAGTCTTATTTATATAATAGGAAAATTTGTGTGAAGCTCGGGTCAGAAATATCCGAACCGCAGGTGATAACTCGGGGTACACCTCAGGGCAGTTGTTTGTCACCTTTATTATTCTCAGTCTATGTTAACGATCTTCCGGAGTGTTTTAAATCGTGTAAGTGCATATTGTATGCGGACGACTTAATCGTGTATTATTCTGCAAAGTCAATGTCTGAAGTGCGCAAAGTTCTTAACACTGAGCTAGACATGTTATTTAGTTGGTCCAATGAGAATGAAATGCTAATTAACTACACGAAAACTAAATGTATGGAATTTAGATCCCCGTATGGTAAAACACCGGAGCCGCTGTTAGTGAATATAAATGGTAGCAGCATCAAAGAAGTTGAGACTGTTACTTACCTTGGAATGATTTTAGACCTAAAATTGTTATTCGATAATCACTTTAATTCTGTGTGCTCAAAAGTAAATGCGAGGACAAAACTCATAGGGAGGTACAGAAACTATTTTTGTAAAAGCAGTCTGAACACTTTCTGTTCAAGTTTAATTTTATCTGTGCCTGACTACGGAATTATTGTATGGGGTAATATATGTCATTCAAAAATTAAAAAACTAGACGACATGACAATTAGAATTGCAAAAAGAATTTTTGGTGTGACAGTGACACGACAAAAATCAGAATTTCACATATTTGAGCAACTTAACTGGTTGACATTTGAAGAGAGGCGATCTTTGTTCCAGTTGAAATTCTTTTTCAAGCATATTATTTTAAAAAGTAATGTGTGTGTGATTTTTGATGGTTTAGTAGAATTAAGAGCAAGTCGGACTAAGTTTACGTTACGAAAACCATTAAACGTCGATTTTGTACCTTCTGTCAAATCGTATGGGCAGAGGTCGTTTGCACACATCATCGTTGGCCTGTGGAACTCTCTGCCTAGTGATACTCAGCAGTGTGATAAATTGGATAAGTTTGATAAGTTAGTTAAGCAGCACTTATTATCAAAAATAATAGGGATATACTTTATGTAATGGTAGATTAATAATTTCATAGTAATATTTTTTATAATTTTGACTTTTGTACTAGTTGTAGCGTGTGTATAATGAAAAGAACCGAAATGTTATTATGATACACCTGAATAAAAGTTAAATTGAATGGAATTGAATGGAGAAATTAAAAACTATATTTGAATGTCGTCATTATGGACGATTCCTGAATATCTTCCCTGAATATCTATAACCTACATACAATATTTTCTGTTTTAAACCACGGAGTGTACTATTCAAAGTCTGACCTCCTAAAACTGTCTATTAAAACAGGTTCGTGTATTATTACAGACACAAGTACTATCATATAAAACAATGTTGAATAGACCTGTGTAGTATTCAAACTCATACCTCTCAGACCCGTGTAGTAATACAGGCCCGTGTACAATTTTTGGCCCGTGGTCTAAAACAGGAAATATGGTAGATATGTATGTTTATGACATTTAGTTCGAATAGGTTGGACAAAATTTTAATGTTGGAAATTGGGGTACTTAAAACTATGATATTTATACGACGTCATCATGGACGAACCCTAAATATCTATTACCTGTATATTTATGTTAATGACATGTCGTTAAAATATTTTTTTAAAAAATTTAAAACTGTAAAGGGTGTACTTAAAATTATGATATTTAAAGGACGTTATTATAGACAATCCCAAAATAACTTCCCAGAATATCTATTACCTACATAGGTATGTATGTTCATGACATGTAGTTCAAATAGGTTGAAAAAAATTTTAAACAGAAATAGGGGTTCCTAAAACTATTAAGTTTGAAGAACGTCATTTATGGACAATCCCTGAATATCTATCCCCAGTATATTTATTTTAATAACATGTCGTCAAAAAATTTTGAAAAAAACTTGAAAGTTGTAAGGGGGTTACTTAAAACTATAATTTGAAAAACGTCATTATGTACGATCCCTAAATAACTTCCCCGAATATCTATAACCTACATAGGTATGTATGTTTATGACATGTAGTTCAAATAGGTTGGTAAAAATATTAAACATGGAAATGGTGGTTTCTAAAACTATGGTAGTTGAAGGACGTCATTATGGACGATCCCTGATCGAGTATTTATAACCTATTCAATACGTATCTGACGAAGCAGACCACAGAATATAGACCATGACCATTGAAAACTGAAGCTGAGATTGGTAAGGTCTGTACTACTAGATATATTTGTATTCGCTGCGCAGAACTTTAAAATTACGTATGTACACATTCTCCATTTGTTTACAGGTATTTATTCGTTTTTGAGAAGCTAACTTTCCTGATTTTTGACATGTCAAGTCAACTCATAATTGTAAAGAAATGGTCTATCTGATTACAGTATTAAAACAATACAGACCTGCCTGGTCGCATTTGTGATTGTTCAAAAGTAGTTTCAAGACCATGGGGTAAACGGTTTGGCCTGTAGCGTCGGACCAACAGACGGACAGACAGACGGACAGACGGACTTGACCATTTGATTAGATGCTTAAGCTCAGTATCTAAAAACGAAGATTATCAACTCCGAAACAAACGGCATCACCAGAAACTGCTATGAAGAGGCACTGAAAATAAAAACCCCAGTATAGCTGGATGCTGCAAGTTAGAAAGACCTTTGCTGACGCATCTCTTGAGGAAGTACTCCAGAATATAAATAGTGAGTACATAACAAAACACAAAGCAGAAATTCTGGAAAAGTATTGACTTAGCTGCATTAACAACGATCTCCAACGAATGTCTAACTGTAATACACTAAGGCACTACCACCACTTGAAGACCTACGCACTTAAATCCGAATTCTTAGATATAAGTCTAGCATGGAACGCAGTAAGGAAGCGTGAGTTTTCCAACGGGAGTTATACGAAGGATGCTATAAATGCTTACTTTAAGCTTGAGTTGACAGGACTAATACTATTGTTTGACCTCCACTACTTTGATCCTTCGCTCAACTTTGTTCCCTTTACAGCACTAGAAGTATTACAGCAAATACAATTATTACTGGAGTGAAGTAATGATGGCGCAATTCTTGTTGGTTTTCCCAGTAGCCAGTAATAGTAGCCAAGATTTATTGGTAAATTCTACTTTTTAAAAAATCACGTTAAGGTACAAATCTTAGGCTTTACATTGGTATGTAGAACTTTTGCCTTAATCTACTAATTACAAAATTATTGCTTTCTGGTTAATATTTCCGCAGCTTTTTAAAAACATCTGGTTCTTCAGTAATTCCACAAATTGCCACTTAACAGAGTTGATGTTACCACCTCGGCAGTCGGTAAACGTGAAGATCGTTAATTGAAACCCAATCTCCTTCGGTGCTCCTTAGTGACTACAACTTACTGTAGGGGCCTAGGGAATGGGACTCCTTTACTGTGGAGGAGAGGACGGAAATAGGTGAAATGGCAATATGACCGAAACAAAAATGATGCAGCCTCCTATTTACTCACCCACAGTGGCTGGTTGAATCTGGTTCTATGAACTTTGGTTAAATTGACCTCGACTTAATGAATTATTTATTTATTAATCGCCCATAGCTGACGTCTTTCAAGAATCATACTCTTAAGTACTCGTATTACTACTTTTAAAAAATTTCCAACCTATTTTAGGTTTATTTCTTCCCGCCAAGATGATAAAACTGTGCGTGCAACTTTACATTTAATAAAATAAGAAATTCCAGTAGAAAAAGTGGAAAGTGAGTTAGGCGCTATCGTAATTTAATGCCTTAATAGGGTTTCTACTCTTATTAATGCCAAATTGCGCTGTAAACGCAGCATCTACTTCTGGCACCCGGTCAACAAATTTGATTTTGGATTTTTATTTAGGTTTTATTCCCAAATCGACTGTAGTGCGAGGTGGTCACTTTTGCCTAACGGCTCCTAGCTAGCCTTTAATAGCTACGATTGATGATGTCAGTACAGCAGTATGGTGCTGGGCTTCTAAGCCCTTGGAAGTCAAGTCTTCGACTGTTCCAGCGAGACTTTATTTGTGCTTAGGGAGACTTTCCTGGTCTAGGACTACCTACATGAGCAGCTAACTAATTAATTCCACTAATTAATCTACGGTGAGTCTGCCTTATGTCCCGCCACAACAAAAACACACCAAATTCTCCTCCAAAACATCCCCAAAATCAACAACAAAACTTATCAAATATTCTTCTACATTTAAAAATTATTTCTCAGTTTAGTGTATTATATATTATTGTTTTTAATAGTGCAACTACATATGGGTAAAATCAAAACAAAGCCAGCATCAATTAACTCTTTAAATAAACTAAATAAGCATTCTAGTTGTTTTTAATGTAATCGTAATGACTGCTGATGTAAAAGTTTAATATGTAAATTGTGTTGTAAATACTTTCATTCTTAATGTATACTATCAAAACAAGTTAGTATTTTCCACAACTACCAAACCTCTGATCTATTATGTAATACGTGCTATATTGCAAATGCTAAATCTAAATCTACCCCTAGCAAGCAGATCTGTCTCTTTTGCCTTAAATCTGAACGTAGACTTAAATCCCATCACTGTACTTGTTGCAATGAATTCTTTTATACGAAACATAATCATAGATTCTATTTGACAGACTTAAGTTTTCATTGTTTATTGTGTATCTTCCCATTTTATGATTCTGATCTTGACTCGAATATATTTCTAGCTCCTATAACCACTCTACCAATATTTCCTGTAATTACTACTGCAAATTTAACTTTTGATTTAAACAATATTTATGATACAGATTCTAGACTTAATTGTAGTGGTTTTAAGGTGGCTCATCTCAATGTAAATACGTTATTTTGTCATATATTTGAAGTCAAGGAATTTCTTATCAGTTCTAAGCTTTACATTCTCTTTCTTTCCGAAACATTTTTTAGATGTAAGTACACTTAACGATTATGTATTTATAGAAAATTATACACTAGTTAGGCAAGATAGATTTAGACATGGTGGTGGATTAGCAGCGTACATACGTAGTAATATTGGATACGAAGTATTGAATTTTGAACCCAGCTTTGAATTGTCCTCTAAAGTTGAAACTCTAACTTTATTAATTCTTTAAAAAATTGTAAACCTTTGTGCTACTCTTGTCTTTATTGTCCACCCCATTATAGTGAAAGTGATTTTCTTATCTTGGCTTCAATTTTCCTTCAACAACTGAATTGCCTTCAAAATGAAATCTATCTTTTAGGGGACTTTAATTTAGATTTAATTAATGATATTAGATCCTCTGCGTATCTACAAGTTTTTTCTAACTGTGAATATTCACAAATCATATGTGAACCAACTAGGACTACATTAACTACACATACGCTCCTTGACCATGTATTTGTAAACTCTTCTAATAATATAAAGGATTGGAGTTATCTCTTGCGGGATCAGTAATCATGATATTATTTTTATTATCAGAAAAAAACTTAAATTAAGGCTTTTCCCGATAGTCATTAAAACTCGAAATTATAGGACATTTGACGTGAAAGCTTTTTTAAGGGTTTTGTCATTATTTCATGGGGAGTTACTGATACATCTGAAAACCCAAATAAACTACCTAATACTATAGATATTTAAGTTTTACAAGTTCTTAACCAGCATGGTACTTTTATACGTAGATCAAAAAAATTGAAACCTTCCCCATGGCTAACTGCTTTGATTAAGAAACAAATTAGCATTCGTAACACACTAAAACATCTTTATGTCAAATGTAGTAATGCTATTGACTGGTCACAATTTTAAAACAACAAAATTATGTAAATAATTTAATCAGTCAGGCCAAACGTGAGTAATATTCAAATAAATTTAGTAAAAACAATAATTCCTCTGGTACCTGGAAAACTTTCCATGAGCTCACAAACAAACAATGCAGCTCCACTGAATTTAATAATCTTTCTCATGATAACAAGCTACTAACTGAGCCCGCAGTTATAGCTGAAGCTCTTGTTTCTATTTTCTCTCCTGATGACATTGACCAATGTGACTTTATACTAGCGTTTATAAGCACAATCCTAAAGGACAATATAACTAGAGAATTTGATGTTAGTCAAGTACAGAAAGCCATCCAAAGTACTAGGTCCAATTGTGTAAATGGCTTTAAGGTAATACCTCCCAAAATATTAGAATTAAATTGTGAAACTTAGTCAATACAAGTAACTAAATTATTCAATGAAATAAAAAAACAGGTATATTTCCTAGTGCATGAAAGATAGCAATAATTACATCTATTTTAAAGCCTGGCATGAAAAATAACCAAGCAACCTCCTACAGGCCTATTTCAATTCTTCCATTTTTATCCAAAGTATATCAATACCTCGTTTCTTGAGACCTTAGACAATACCTAAATAAACACCTAACTACACAGCAATATGGGTTTTGGAATTTAGCTCTTACTGATTTTACTTATAATGTTTATAATTATTTAGATAAGGAAGTGTATGTAGCGTTCTTATTTATAGACTTTCGACGTGCTTTTGATGGGTTTAATTATATTCATTTATTAAAACAGTTATACACAAAGTTTTAGCTGCCATACTATCTGCTATTCCTATTAGGGAACTACTTGTCAGGTAGAAAATACTCTGTTAAAATTAACGGCATTATATCAGTTCGTTTTGACCTGCTTGGAGGAGCTCCTTAACGATCTACGCTTGACCTTGATCTTTTTAATGCATATTTTAATGATATTATGGAAGTCATTAAACCTGTATTTAGGTCTACGCTATATGCTGAACACATAGGTAGTACAGTAGCAAATTCTACTATTGATGGCACGATGAAACAACTCAAACTGTGTTAAAGAAGTAAATAAATGGAACACTGATAACTTAATGGAATTGAATACAGATAAGACTGATTATATGTTCTATAAACTAAAATGGAGCCCATTAAGTATTGACGAGGCACCAACAAAACTCATTGTAGACGGTAAAACTATCCTACGTGTTAATAAATTTAAATATCTTGGTATATCAATAGATGAATGTTTAGAATTTAAGGAACACATTAAAAATGAAAACACAAAATTATCTTATCAAATAATAATTCTAACTAAATTTAAACGGTGCATACCTCTCAGGGCCTTCAAAATTGTATTCACATTTTTAATTAACTCCATTGTTGAATATGGTCTACCTATTTATGTAATTGATACTAAAATGTTCTTTGGTATTGAAAGAAAATTTGTTAAATTTCTTAATATGTTTCATTTGTCCATTGCTGATATGTATAGCGATTTAGGCATATCAAGCATCAAACAGCTAATTATTTACCATTTTTACTTTTAGTGTACACTATATTACGTAGTAACCATTTAAATAATGATATTAAGTCACTGTTTGTTACAATGGAAAATCGTCAACGGGATAGTAGACAATGTATGGAATTTTTTGTACCAAAATATAATTATTTTCATACAAATTCTTTCTTCCAGTACCGTGGTATTAACAATTGGAACAATCTACCTTTTAAATTTAAAAAATATTAAAGTGTAACTAAATTTAAGATCTTATTGAAAGGGTACTTAAACATGAAAATCAATGACTACAGCTACAGATGTCTACTAAAATCTAATATACTTGTATGCTTTTTTTCCATGTAGTTTTTATTTTTCCCTGGATTGGTTCTCACCCATAAAGGATTTTGTCCATTGTAAAACAGTAAATACTAAATTGGAATAACAGTAAACCTATTACATTACATTACATTACATTTAGTAAGTTTGTTGTTATCAGCTGCTAAATTGATCAACTCTCAAACATTTTCACACTAGATTTTGGGAACATACAAATTGACATTCTCCATATCTTTTTGTCTGTCTAGAGTACAGCTCGCATTTCTCAACCGATTTTATTAAATCAACTTTTAGAAGCAAATGCAAAGAAGATTGTATTGTTTTAATTGAGATGTCATCACTTTAACTCAGGAAAGTTTAATAAACAGTACCAAATAAATTATTTTCTTTTTAGTACTGCCAAATTCCATTTCATTACAATAACTACGCAATGGCTCGTAAATGATGTCAAAACAAAAGTATTACCTATATAGTACAAGAAAGCAACAATGCATGTCATCTACATACGTACCTAAAAGCTGGTCAGGTTTCGCCAATAAAAGCTCGCATGGAATTTTACCCACGAATTGAGATCACAAATATACGTACATAACAATGATAATAATGAATTTATTAACTCATTTTGGCAAGCGAGCTGAACAGTTGTGAATGGCTTGGTCTAGTGTACCCCTCATTTCTTGCAGAACCTAGGCTCTTTCACTTACGTTAGTGCTGGGGCTCTGGTTTGGTGCCTTGCATTTAGAAGGAAGAATGTAATAGATTACCTTCACTCATTTGTGTTCACGAGCTCGATTGTTGGAACCATTTTTCTGCATCTTCTTTAAAATTTCACTTGAATACAAAGATAGACAAAGTTATTACAGTAAGGGAAATGCATATTGTTACTTTTCTAATATCCATGCCACCGATATATAGAAAATATATGTATATAAGTAAGCACACGAAGAGAGAGTAAGGCTGAGTAATGCAAAAAATAACGTTAAATGAACGAATGGGTGAATTATTATTATTATGGGTGAAGGGACGTAGGTCCTTATCACTCGTTATTTTCCAACACGCATCATGCTCCCAAGTAAACCCTTAAAATTTGAGTCTTTCGAGGAATAGGCGTTCACATGGGCAGTACCATTTACACATTTAAATATGATGACTCGTCTCATTCAGATAAGAGGGAATCCCATAACGATTTAATGTAGTTGTCATGCAATAATGCACTGGTTGTATAATTCCTTTCTTAAATTTTGTATGTAATCTCTAATTCTTACAAAATAGAATATAAATAATAATAATTTATTCATTAGGCCGATTTAACCGAAGTTCATACAACCAGACTCAACCAGTCACTGTGGGTGAGGAAATAGGAGGCTACTGCGTTAGATCGTCTCGGTCTTTGTACCCTTTCACCTATCCCCGT
>JAQFZE010003940.1:0-11863 GCA_034695245.1 Dicyrtomina saundersi
TATTTTTGAGGGGGAGTCCGCAATAGGCCATAATTATAAAGGCCTTGGCAGCGTTGGTCTCTTTGGGACCGAACCCCTGTCATGTCATATAATAATACTCCAAGTAATTCAATTGGTAAAATGTCAGGATTTACTTCCCAGGAACTAACAGCTGGTAGATATTTTTCAGATACAACTATTGATATTAATCCTGTTAACTTAATACTAGTACATTGTGATTTAGTTTCAGGATGAGCTTTTAATAGTCAAACATCTAGATGTATCTATTCATTTACACCAAAAGTACCACCTAAGTATAAAATTATAGAAGAAGCCAGACAATTAGTTTATTATTCTGTAGATCAAGAATATATTAGAAAAATAAAGGTATGGTTGGCTGATAAAAAATAAAATCCTATTAATTTCAGAGGTGAAGAAATAACAATTACTTTATCTTTAAAGTATCAATAAATGAATTCAAATATTGAATATTTAAAATATAAAAAAAATAACAAAGCCTGTGATGAACTAGAGCATAGTTCTTTAGACTCTAATAAAAAACAGATAGTCTGAAAGAGTTTTGCTTTGACTAGAGCAGTTAAATGAATATTACAGATATAAAAAGTAAACACAATTTTTTTTCTTTTATAAATGAATACGCAAGAAGTAGTTGAAAAATATTTAGTTCTTTGGACACCAATTTCAAGCAACAATGCTATAAAATTTAATAGACTTGAGGATTATTTTCCACAGGAAACTTCTCATTTAAACAAAGCTACTCAAATAACAATTAGAGTTGATAATGTTGATAATTATATGTTATTAGAAAATAGTGAATTTATTATTAAAGTTGATCTAGTATAACATTTAGATGGAACAAGATATGGTGATAATGAGTTAATTACATTAGCTAATAATGCTCCTATGTTTTGAATTATATAAGGTTTAATGAAAATTTGATGACTCAGTGGTAAAAAAATACACAAATGTAGGACATGCTAGTTTAATTCAAGGATTACTAAAACATCAGGATGGGTTTAGTTCAAATTATGGTCATTCTCAATGTTGGTCTTCAGTTGACAATGATTATTCTGCAACAAAAGATAACAATCTAGGATTTGCTAATAGACATGATTTAATTTTAAAAAATAATACCGCTGATAACAAAGGTAAAGCTAGATTTATAATTTCATTTTCACATATCTTTAGATTTCATAGTTAAATAGTATCAGAATTAGGAGTTTCTGTTCATTTAGATAGAGTTATTAATGGTATTACTATATTTAAATCAAGTACACAAGCCAGTAGCGCAGATGTTGTTGCTGATGGTAAAATTAATATCACTTCATTAAAATTGAGAATACTTTATTTTGATTTAAATACAGAAATGGCTACACATATAACAAGTTATTTAGCAACTCAACCTAAAAAAGATTTTAAATTTATGATCAAACAAATTGACGAATTTTCTGTTTACCAGCAATGAGCTTAAATCGTAATTTACCTACTATTTTAGGACCTGAAAAGATTCTAGGTTTTGTTGTTGGATTTCAAACTAATCGCTTAGATAATCAAAAATCTAAAATTTTTGTGTTTAATCATTGTAATGTTTTAGATGAATGTATATCTTTAAATAAAGTCAGATATCCTGGAATTACTCTAAATGGTGGTACTCAAGGTTTAAGTTGTATAGAAAATTATGTTAAATATGCAAAGTTTCGTGGGTTATTTACTAATTCACAACCTGAAATAGCTCCATTAGGATTTCAAACAGCTTAAACTTTGTATTGTTTTGATACATCGTTTCAAGAAGATCGTATTAAAGGAAATACAATTAGTATTAAAATACATTTCAAGTTTAGCACAAATGTACCTGCAGGTACAACAGCCTATGTTATTATATTTAGAGAAAGAGCAATGTCTATGACCACAACAGGCGATAGAAAAATGCAGGTTGGATACATAAATACTTACTAAACAGCCCAAACGGCTTCACCTTTTTTTATTTATAAAATTGATGAATAATATTTCTTGAACCAAAGATGAATATACTGCTATTGGTAATGCCTTTACAAATGAAAAAGGTGTTACATTACATCTAAATAAAACACAATTCAATGCTGAGGAAAGCTATCCTATTAAGCTTAATTTAACCCAAGTAAAACAAATTAATGGTAACAATTTCAATTTAAAACTATCAGCTAATCAATGTAAGCAAATTATCAAAGATTTATCAAAACATATTAAATCATGAGGTGCTTTGCTTCTTCTAGCTCTAATTCTATTGATAACTAAAGCAGCTGCTATTATCGGTGGGGTAGGGGCTGCTGCAGGAGGTATAAGTCAAGTCGTTAATGCGGTTAATAATAAAAAGTCACATAGTAAAAATTTAGCTGAAACAAAAAGACATAATGTTGAAATGGAAAAAAGCGGAGCAGGTTTTTTTTAAAAACCCTATCCATGAAAGCATTAATAAATATAGAAATGGATAAATATGCTAGACAAATATTAAAGAATACAAGAATTTATACATTCAGAGGTGTATTTATGAGAGATAATTTACCATTAATACCACAGAATATAGAAATTGGAATATTAAATCTTGATAGCAATAATAATCAAGGAACTCACTGGACTTTATGGTATAAAAAAAATAAAACACAGTATTATTATGATTCGTTTGGACACGGACCACCTTTAGAATTATTGAATTATTTAAAATCAGATATAGTTTATTCAACTAATGAATTGCAAGAAATTGGAACAAATTTATGTGGATCTTTATGCCTGCAGTTAATAAATTATATTGCTAAAAATGCGTCTAAAAGGTGTGCTTAGCACTTAATTATTTAATGAAATAAAAATTTCATACTAAATGATTTTAGGATTTGGATATATAACAAAAACTAATAGTGAAACTATGGAAAATAATTTAAATATATTGAGCAAAATACAAAGTAATGATGTTGAAATTAAAAAATTAACTAATGATACAAATAAATTAAAAGATGGTTTAGTTATCAAAGCCATCGAAATAGAGAATCTTATCGAGGTGATTGAAGGAATAGAAGATAATATTACTAACCAAACATCCTTGTTTGATGAAAAATGTAAAACTAATAGTACGGCAGTAAAAACAAACCATTCCTAAATTAGCAATCTTATTCAAGAAAGAGGAAGATATTAAAATTATTAATTTACTAGAACGTAATAAATGGGATGAAATTACTTTAAAAGATTCCAAATTGGTTGATTTAGACCGCTAAATTAATTCAAAAGTAATGAAAATAAACAAAGCGGCTGTGATTCTTGAAGCAAGACTGTTAGAGCAAATAAATACTAAGACCTTTATTATTTCTGAAACAGTGAATTTAATTGCTAATCCAAATGTTACATGCCAGCTTAAATTAAGAAAATTAAATGAAGGGTGTGGGTTACTAACTAGATATTGCCGTATTAATGAAATGGAGTTTGAAGGGACAGCGTTCTGTATAGATGTTTGTGATATTCCTATGGATGGTCGTTATATTGCTGGTTGTATTTATAATAATACTAAAAAATTTGAAGTATTTAAAATTGAAAGAAATATTTTATCAATAGAAATGACTGAATATTCACCAGGAGTTATATACTACTTCAATAAAGTTAACATCAATACAATTCCAGTAATTATTTATAGATATATTTAGTAATGTGGATTCATATGAAATATGGGTGGCTTTTAGAGATAAATTGTGATTTTCAAATGTTGGGGTGGGTAAGTGTCGTCTGTGTGCTAGAACCTACAATTATATACTACTAATATTGAAGTCACTAGTTTGAAAAAGATAAAAAACTTGAGAATTTTAATATGGATTAGCCTATAATTACACTTATAAACCCAAAAGATGTATTCTTTGGAGGTAGAATAGAAACAATTCAATTACTAGAATAGCCTACTAAAAATAAAATAAATCGGTATTATGATATATGTAGTTTGTATTCTAGTGCTCTGTTATTTGATAATTATCGAATCACCATCCTAATAAAATTAATATTAGGAAAATGTATGATCTAAAGTGGTTTGGTTTTATTAAATTTAAAATTCCACCACCTAAAGGTCAATATTATTCTGTACAACAGAAAAAAAATGAAAATTCATTATCTTTATTGTGTTATACTTAAAGAGTTATAGTTATACTGCTAGTTTCAACCAAAAAAAAGTGTAACTATAGTGAAGAAGAAAAAGATCTAGTTGGTACGTGGACTAGTGTTGAAATAGCTAAAGCTGTTAAAAAAGGATACATTATCTCAAAAATCTATTCAGTTCTTCATTTTAAAGAAAAATTAAACGAGTTATTCAAGGATAGAAGTAAGGCCTTGCTGCCTATGGCAGGGCCACGCATTGGGGGGGGGGCGGCCGGAGGGAAAAAGAAGTAAGTTGCATGTACTAAATGTGAGAGCTTTATAAACAAATCAGGTATTACGCATACATAGAGTCACAACACGACACACACGTTAAAAATTATGAATCACCCGGTAGCGACGGAAGTAGTAAACGGATTTTGGCATAGCAGTAGCAGGTCCGTAAAATAGAATAAAGAACTAAAATAGCAGAATAGGGGGCTAAAAAAGGTTAAGGGGTCAAGTTTGGTCGGTTAGGGCAGGATGGTAAGGCCCGCTGCCTACGGCGGCGTTTGCTATAGTGGTAGGCTGCTAAATAAAATGTGACGACTTTGAAAAACTTGGAAGCGTATGGTGGTACGACCCACAGAAGTGATAATATAACCCAAAACTGACAGAGCAATTGTATGGTGCCGACAGTCCCTCTGGTAACCGCCATTTTTACAAGCTTAATTGCCTTGAAGGAACGCCCTGTAGCAGATGTGTTGAGTAAACTGCCTTTAAGTAGTTTCAAGTGTTTGGTGGCAAACAAATTGTCACAACTGCAGTGCTGCAAGTACTGGCTGCCGATAATTGGCCGGTGGCAACTGCTTCTAAGAAACTGCCTTGTAGGTAGCTGGCTTAACTGCCTCTTAGCAATTCCCGTCTTAGCAACTGCCTTGCACCATCTATCTGCGGCCAGCGGCTGTAAAAAGCTGCACTGCCTCAATAAAATTGAACCTAATAAATACATTCCAGTTTAATTTGTCGCATTTCTACATTCAAAAGGCAGTAACGTCATTATTGGGCATATTTGTTTATCTGAAGCCTCGGATTTATCACTATTTTATTAAATCTTTTTTTACTGCTTTGCCGGCATCCTGGAGAACTGTATTTTGCGTAGTTTCCTCCTTTGATTTGGATCCTATTTTTGCGCATTATGAAATATGTCTTATTTATTATTATTATTTTATTAATATTATTATGTTGGGTTTTTTATTTATTAGAAATGCTCACATAATTAATACATACGCAGCATGACCACAGGTAGGCTGTACTGACCATGCTGAAACTAATATACAATAATTTTAGATAGAGTTTGACAAATTGGATTTGTTTTTGTGAGGATACAATCTTAAGCTATAATCACTTATACTAAGGCTTTCAATATTAGACCAGTTCAGTAAAAAGGAAGAGGTTCACGCGACATATAACAAGCGCAGTGATTACAGAGTTAAAGTTAGATGAGTATACATTAAATACTATTTTTCCATTAAGAGCTTAATTAGAGAGGGCATCGTAGAACATCTGTGCCTTTCTTTTGAACAACCAACTACACTATATTTCTTATTGAGTCTATCTGGTCTTTCATTTGATCGTAAATATGGCTTTAACCAACAGCTATATCTGCTTGACTTCTCCATTTTCCTTCCAACGTTAAATAGCTATTTTTTAAATCTGTCTTCTATTTTAACAAAATTAGGCTTATTACAAACTAGATCATAATAAGTATTACTTACATATGTATTAACAACTATCCCTAGACATTTTTTTTCTATTAAGACAATGTTTTTCATAAGTTTTATTGGTGGGCCTTGGCTCCACACAGTAGAAGCGTACTCTAAAATGGGTCTAATATACACTGTATAACCAGTTAATAATTGTTGTTTGTTAAAACCGCAGTGTTTTAACTTTAGTTTCTTGCTTTTCATAGAGACGTCAATTGCTACATATTTACATTAAAGTTGGAAGAGAATCGTCTTGAATCGTTAGTGTTAGTCTTTTAGCTATGAGCATGCATGTGTCTTTAATTTGCATTGTATTTACATATACAGAAATACAGTAGGTCGTATCTGCTTCTATGTAGGTAAATCCTCGAGTTGGGTTTGTTGACTATTTTTTCCAAATAGACAACTTGTCACTAAAGTGAACTGACTTGGATACGTAATAAAATCAAAACTGAGAAAATCTCAGACTGAGAGTTGGGAGTGAGATTTTTTAAAGTTTTATTCTACAAAAAAAAACACAATCAATATTTACAAATATTGCTGCTTATATACTAGTATTTGCCAAGCTGCATGTGCGTCATTAAAATATTAAACTAAAACAATATTATTATTTTTGAAAATATAGACTGTAAATCAAGGATTGACGTAAATAGTAACAACGTATATTATGAGTAATGCTATTATAAAGTTTAGAGTAACATGGAATAAGACGTCAATACTAACAAGTGATTAAATATGTTAGAAGTCAATACACTACGTGGAATTAGACGTAAACAAGAAATTACAATCCTAATAATATTTGACGTTATTATAATTATTACTGTAAGACATAACATGTGAGTAATCCTGAAGGACGTTAGCAAGAAGAGAAGCGGAAGGAGACTTCCGCGAGTCGTCTAGGTTGAAGGCGGAAAAATATACGAAATTAAATTAGAAATATAATTTCTGCGGTTTTGTTTCCGTAGTCTATTGACGCAGGAAAGAAGGAGGAAAAACCAATATATTGATAATTCATATTGCTAATTGCGTAATATTAAAGAAATCATCTAATTCCATAATTAATTACTATATTCTGCAAAATACAGGTAAATTAATCTACATAAACAGATGTGAAAATTAGGTGTCATAATAAATGATATGTGCATAATTGTTTATTCTCCCCGACGTTGATCTACTATAAAGATCAAAACATAATGCGAAGCAATACAACATAAAGAGTCTAGACGTCTTGGTGTAAGTGGTATGATTCAAGTGGCTTGTGTTTGATAACATAACTAAAAATCTGTCTTGAATGCGTTAGGTAGACCTGATGGGCCAGTAATCTGTTCATGTTTCCAGATTTGATCAATGAAGGCGGTTCTAAAGAGAATGTCAATTGGTGCTGGTTGGTAGTACAACGGATTTGCCAAGAATATCTTTTGAAAGTGTTTTGCTCCATTAGGAACTATTGGTTGTGCAGGATGAATTGTGTTGATAGTACGCAGAATGTAGAAATCAATTTCAAACATTTTTGTTGTGTCAAACTTGGATTGTAGTGTGATTTGGGTTTGGCCACAAACCTGAATTTTAGTTCCACCAAGGATTGTAAAACGTCTTGGATAGCATTTAGATGTTAATGGAAGTTCCAGTGTTGTCATTAGACGTTTAGTAATAAACAAATGTGTGGTACTTGCGTCAAACAAGCAGCGAGCTTGAGCTCTGTGTGAACGGTGAATTCCATCTACAATTGCAGTTGAAAACAATATAGCTTGAAAGTTGGGTTGCTTAGCAGGTTGTTTAAAGGAACAAACTGTACTTGTCATTACAGCATGGAGCAAGATCTGATATTTTTGGTGGCACACAGAGCAGGTTTTTGGTTATTGCATCGACCAAGAGTATGATAGTGAAGACAATTTAAACATTTTTGGTTCGCAGTAACCCAATCTTGGCGCTAATTAACATCAAGATCCAAGAATTTGATACATCTGTAGACAGCGTGATGGTTAATGTGACAAAATGGGCAAGACAATGTTACGTTTGGTTGCTTGAAGTCAACTTGCAAGGATTTTGACTTCAGATTTTTAGGTTGGGAAATAAGTCGGAGCTCTGTACGAATTGCATTGTATGCATCTGCTAATGTTGTGTAATTATTGAGGACCGACGCACGATTGTTGTTTTTTTTAGTGTCAGCGTATAACTTAAAGCAATTAACGTGTTGAACAGAAACTGCATGAGCCATCAAGTCGAAGTTCTTGAGGTAGATTTTGTACATTGACCTTAGATAGCAAATCTTTAATACGCGCCATGAGTGCTAAATGAATGGCCTTACGATCAATTTGTTCCTGTAGGAACTGGTTACTTTCAATTTCACAATTAGAAGGGCAACTACGAGTTAATGACGGAAAGACTTCTGTCTCTGCTTCGAGTACACCAATTAAATAGAACTCTTGAGAAATTGACATCTTAAGTTTATTTGCTTTTGCACTTATATAAGAATCCGGCAGGAAACTGTGTTTTTTGTTTGTGTTCTTTTCTTTTAAAAAAGAAGACTTGAAACGGTTGTCCTCGTGACTTTGATCGTTATCTTCTTGAGGGTTAAGTCCGACAGGTTCAGTAAGTTCCGAGGTAGCGAACGCTCAAAAGTTGTTACTTTTCATGGGTTCTAGCGGTGGTCGAAACACTTACGTTCACTTGGGGTCGTCACAGGGTACGAAGTGTGTAACGATATAAAAGGGACAGATGTTCCTAAATTTCCACAACCGTTGTCAATGCACGAATTTGTGAAGAGACCAGACGTATGACCCACCCAGATAAGCTACCGCAATGGCGTCATTGGCTGCAGTCAACGGCTGTATCCTACCTTCCTCGTTACGAACAGACGTAGTAGTGTACTATAGGATCTACCCTTGACGTAGTATATCTTGTTACAGAATGAGAAGGTAAGGAACGAGGTAGATAAGAAAGTAATGTACTATACAGTGCTTCTAACCTTAAAAGTGTTTGTCCCAACAGCAAATGGGATATCTGGACGCGGTGTTCTGATAACGATGTAAAACGTTGGCACGGGTTACAGCTTGTAGTAGTCAAAAGTACTTGAACCTATTTATAGGTTTCTTTTCAAATTAACAACAAAACAAAACGAAAGTTAGCAGGTAGCACCTAATAAACAGCGTAGTAAAACTGAGTTTGAGGTAGCAGGAGTAGTACCAGTTTAGTACAACTGGGTTTGGAGTTGGCAGCGGCGGTACCAGTTTAGTACAACTGGGTTTTAAAGGAGTATTAGGACTCACGACAGAAAATGTTAGGAATCACTTAAGTACTTGACTCGGCGGAGTACAAAAGCAAAGTTGTGGTGTGTTGCATGAACATAAGACACAGATACGCAACGTGAAAATTCGAAAATGTCACTATAGAAAGTACATAGCACTGCACTTGACACGAAAGAGGTCATTAGAACGAACTTTCTACTCGACTTAAAACAAGAAATGTGTAGGGTTGGGATACACACAAAACGAAACGTAAAAGCACTATAGTAGGTGAACCATTCACTATGTCGGGGTTACGGAAACTGTTAAAAACACACAGAGTCTGTAGCACTGAGTAAAGCGTAGTCACTGTCGGAAAACGAACTTTTTACGCTACTTGAGACGAGAGATATGTAACACGGTACATACGAATACGAAACGATAGAACGCACAATAGCAGGGAACGCAACCACTACGGCTTGATGTAGCACAGTACACTCAGATACGAAACGATAGAAAGCACAATAGCAGGAAACGCAACTACTTCGGCTTAATGACAGGAACGTTGGCGAATGTATATACACAGAATATACTTGGGAAAAGCGTAAATCTTTCTTTTGTTACGCAGTATCGTAAAAAGTCACAATTCACTCTTTTTTGTTTTGTTTTTTTAATATTGTTTAACTAGCAAAAATTTAAAAAAAACACACAGTATTAGATTCGGGTAGGTGAGCCATATACAGAAATACAGTAGGTTGTATCTGCTTCTATGTAAATAAATCCTCGAGTTGGGTTTGTTGACTAATGTCGCAGTTAAGGCGGCGGTAAATGTAGCGCAGAATCGTACGAAAGAGATCCAATTTGAGCGGAAGACGAGGGTTTATGGGGAACCTGGATCACCAGAGTCACTAGGAGTACACTCCCCTGAGCTTAAAACACGGCGACGTTTAGTGGAGGGGGGACGCTGGAGGTGACACTGGAGTCGAAGCGCAGAGACGTCATTTGCAGGAACAGTTGACAGTGGTCACACAAGCTGTAGCACCTTGGTGGTAACAGTAGACGATTGGCTTCGCGTCCGGGTTGACGATGTCTGAAAGGCACGGATGATACAGACGTTTTCGTAAATGGGGCACACGTTTGCGTCAGTTTTTCTGATACGCTTGAGAAAGTTTACTTTCGTGGGTAAGTTTTTTGGCAGCTAGTCGAGCCTGTTCTGCCGTACGGTCAGCTTCAGCTTGTTGGACGGCGATGGCGTTCTTTTAAACGTTGCAAACGGTTTCCTTCAGTCCATAACGAAGACGGCGAGTAAACAAATACACAAAGTCATGGGGGCACAAGTCGATGTGGTCAACTAACGATTGGCGGACCAAGCCAAAATTAGTCTCAAGCACGAAGTCACTATAAGCGAGCCCGTTAAAGGCCACACAATGAGAGTCGTCGGTCAAGGTGAGTAATTGCACTGCACTGTCAATATTGTTTGCAGCTTGAAGGTTTTGCGCACGAATAGTGTTTAGTTGATGGACCAAACAGGGATCTCGTGAAATGATTGCTGGTATCTCACTAGGTTCCGACGCGGCAGATGATAAGGAGACGGATGTTTCTTGTTTCATTGACACAGAAATCAAAAATGTACATACGACGATCAATAAATGCACTGTCATTCGAGCAGCACACAGGTATACGGAAAACACAGTCAAAGAACGATTTTCTACACAACTGAAAACGATAGAATTTGTATCACGGTACACACGATAACAAAACGAGATGAGAAAAGCCTTATAGTAAGGAGCGCATCCACTATCGCTGTAGAACAAGGACAGAAACGTAAGTATATACACGGTATATAAGGTTGAAAAGAGTAACGCTATCTTTTCAAGTACGCGGAGACAAAAACGTCAAAATCACTTACTTTTTTTTTAAATGTTATTTTTTACAGGGTAACAACTTTGGTTTTATTGTATTTAAAACAAACACACGGTGTTCAATTCTTGTAGGGTGAGCCATATACAGAAATACGGTAGGTCGTATCTGCTTTTATGTAAGTAAATCTTCAAGTTGGGTTTGTTGACTATTTTTTCCAAATAGACAACTTGTCACGGGAGTGAACTGACTTGAATACGTAATAAAATCAAAACTGAGAGAGTCTCAGACTGAGAGTTGGGAGTAAGATTTTTTAAAGTTTTATTTCACAATAAACACAGAATCATAACTGAATACATTTGTGTAGTAAAAGGAATCAGTAAGGGTAAGAAAGCTCGCAATGATACAATTCGTGGCTTTGTTGGGGCAGGACCCAGAATGATGGATTAAGTGTGTAAGACTGATTTAATTAAACAAATATTGCTGCTTATATACTAGTATTTGCCAAGCGGCATGTGCGTCATTAAAACATTAAACTAAAACAATATTATTATTTTTGAAAATATAGACTGTAAATCAAGGATTGACGTAAATAGTAACAACGTATATTATGAGTAATGCTATTATAAAGTTTAAAGTAACATGGAATAAGACCTCAATACTATCAAGTGATTGAATATGTTAGAAGTTAATACACTACGTGGAATTAGACGTCAACAAGGAATTACAATCCTAATAATATTTGACTTTAATATAATTAATATTGTAAGACATAACATGTGAGTAATCCTGAAGGACGTAAGCAAGGAGAGGAGCGGAAGAAGACTTTCGCGAGTCGTCTAGGTTGAAGGCAGAAAAATATACGAAATTAAATTAGAAATATAATTTCTGCGGTTTTGTTTCCGTAGTCTATTGACGCAGGAAAGAAGG
>JAQFZE010003941.1:0-11861 GCA_034695245.1 Dicyrtomina saundersi
TGCGTACAATATTATTCTGTATGAATAATTTGCGTGCTTTTTTTTGTTATGCAGAAATATTTCATATCGTATATGAAGTTATGTGCTTTTTTAATTAGGTACATAATTGTTACTAAATATATGAAGAATTATAATCAGGGATCAGATGTGCTATCTACAACATATATATTGAAAGCATTCCAAAATACCAAAAAAAAAATGAGTTGCTTAAAAAAGTGCGTAGTAACTTTTGGATTAGATTCTTAGATATGTTTTCGAAATAATTAAAAAAGTGCGACTGCATTTGCGCCCAAAATTTAACAGTTCCCCCAGAAAATAACGCATGTAATTTGAAACTTTTAATGCATATAAAAGTATTTCTGATTGATAATGTTGTTTTATATGAATTTCAGTGCCAAAATTAGACATCGTCCGACCCATCCTATTTTCTCCAGGGAAAACGACGAGAGAGAAACGCTCCATTACAAATTCAAACTACTACGAAAATTACCAAGTTCCTTTCAATACTCATAAAAGTCAACCTCGTGACAATGAAAATGTCTACGAATCTGAAGGATTCCAATTCAATAAACACATTTCTTTAACTGGCTTAGGACGGGAATTTAATTTGAGTTTATCACCAAATTCCAATTTAATCGATCATCGGAATTTTGTGTACCTTCTTCGGGATCAGAATGGAAGTCAAATTATTTCTGAGAAGGATCTTGGTTTGGAGAGTCAGTTGAATTGTTTTTATCATGGGCAGCAGGCAGGGGCGGGGCCGGGGGCAGGCGGGCAAAGTCAGGCGAGAAGATCAACATCAACAGCAGGAGGGCGATCTCAAGTTACATCGTCAGCCGCACTTAATATATGTGGAGGCGTTGTAAGTTATATTACATTAAAACAGATCTGATTATTACTTTATTATACCATCATTATATCTATATCACGATCACTATCTCTGTCACGTAATTATTACATTTTTTGTTTGAAAAAACATTTTTCTTCATATAGTCTTTATAGTGTGTTGTAAGTAACCTGTCAATTTTGCAATTTTGAAAAAAAAACTGTTAAAATTGTCAGCTTTTGTTTTAGTAAAATTTATTTTCTAGTCTTAAATTCTGTTTATATCTAGTGCTATAATCAGCACAGGACCTCTCAAAAGTCTTACGAGTTAAACCGCATCTTTGGTACGAAAACAAGCAGATCTGTTTCTAGATTTAAAAAATCTTTAAAAAAATACAATTTGCAGACAGACATACTTGTGATTTTTTGTGTCACGAAGACGCAGCAGCAGCAACAGCTGGCTTGAATCTGATCGTCTAGTTTACATAGACCACATTATTATAAGTGACAAAATAACTAAAATTGGGTGTCAGCAAACTTCCGCGATGCGATTATACTACGATTGCGATGCTCAGTGTTCAATGTTGAATGTCCTCAAATGGCTCAAAAAACGCAACCAAATTACCGACACTGCATGCATGCCTGCCCTACCTCCTTCCCTCACTAATTCGTATATTCCAATTCTAAATAAAATAAAAACTATATTTAATAGTACATAATTTATCTCTGTATAAATAGCAAAGAACTAAAAAATCCTATCATGTTCTATGTAAAGTATATGGCATATGGTGCAAAAATTGCAAACGGTGGCTTGCGGTATGCAGTTGTGCCTTTTTGCAATATAATTTTAGCTTTTTGCTTTACTTCACTTTGTGTTGATCCGCATAGTTGCTCTCTTGGTCACTCACCGTCCACCGTCCGCGTCCTCCGTCACGCACGATACTTTACATTCTTTCAAATACACTTATATATTTTCATTTTATTTTTATTATACTATGCAACTATATACACGAAGGTAGGTAGAGAGATGGACAGACAGTAGTAGACAGTCAGTTAGACAGAAATATTATACAAAAAGATGTGGTTCACATTTGAATTTAAATCCTCCAACATTAAACTTGGTCATTATAATTTAGCTAATAACCGCACACACTCACTCAGCACTAAATGCATACAGGTAGTAGTTTGAGCATTCAACATTTTATTTCACATTTCAGTTCATTTTCATTTCAAACTCCTACTTGATGCTTGATGCGAATAGAAAAAGTTTAAAATGTTATTTTTTTCAGAGAAAAGTAAGCTTATCATATTCGTTCGTACGTACTTACTAGTTAGTACACCTAGTACGTACATTGCGTTAAAAGTTGTACGTACTTACGTAGGACACACACATTTAATAATAAGATATCCCATCACTGCATCCACCGTAACGCAGAACGTAGGAATTTCATTTCCATTTCAATGCTCAACAAAAGCATCATAAATATGTTTTTTATGTCAGTCTGCTTGGTTTTAAAACTATATATGATTTTGTTCCCTGTATTTTATTACATACTTTTTATTTATGAGCCTTTTTGGTTTTCCTTCTTTCTTCCAAAAATAATAATACTACTACTAAAAAAGAAAACAGAACCAAACAAATCAAACAAGTAGAGAATTTATTTAAGTCAAGCCATAATAGCCTAGTAAAGGGAAGGAATAACTTTGGCTATGTAGTCAAATAAGAGTGAAAACAAGGACGTGTGGAAATGAAAATGAAGATTGTGAATCAAATCATACAAATCATCGATAATGATTTTTTAAATAGAATGTCTCTATGCTGTATAGTTTGACATACTTTTATCACAAAGACATTTTTTAAGGTAAAAAATTGTGTAGTAATAACAATTTGACACTGTAAGGTTTTAACAAAGTAGATATTTTAGATTAAGGAAATCGGTTGGCTATATAGGAAATTCTATAAGCGGAGAATTAGTGTTTCTTTGCACAATGTGATCGAGATTCGTTTTGAAAATAATGTGTACAAAAAAGTAAAAAGTAAAAAGTAAAGAAATCTTTGATAAAACTATGTATTGAAATGGTGGTAGCTGTGGTTGTGGGGTTAAAACATGTGCTTAAAACCGCGGGATATATTAAAAATAAATACTTTCTCACAATCTCACTCTCACACAAACAAAAAGTTTTTAACTTTGATAGTGTGACAAATCCATCCTGATTCATAAGTACACTGAATAATTAATAGTTTTAGTATTTTTCATTAATCTTGTGTTGTCTTTTATACAGAGTGGCTTTATTCTATCATCGGATGGCCAAAAGGACGACTACTATGCCATTCACCCCATGCCCAGCCGCCTTCATGGGACAAAACTCCAGCCTAGTCGAAGTCGAGGCAGCTCGGATACAAACGACCAATTTCAAGCCTCAAGTCAAAATCAGCAGTCTCAAATTAATCTCGACAATCAGCATCATTTCCTATGGCGGAAAGATAGCCTCTTCGAAAATACCAAATTTCCGTCACCAAGCAATATTCGAAATCAAAACTATCACCAGGACCAGAACAGAAGAAACCAGCAGGGCTTTGGAGAAAATAGAAGGAATTTCGAAGCCTCTGAAGAAATGAGAAACACTGGCAGACAAGACAAGGACATGAGAAGATCTTCAGCATGGACTGATTCAGATTCCGATTCAAATTCAAATTGTGCGCAGGACAGCAACATCAACAACAGGAATAGAGCCCCTTACAATTATGAGGATCACCATAGTTACAGTTCAGTCTTGAATCACAGAATTCGTAAAAGAAGTCCGTTTTCTCCCCCAGATACTGAGACTGCCGATGAGGACGACGATCCTTCAGAATTTCCCTTCGGCTCAGAGCGACGACAGGGCACTTCCTTCCATGGGAACTATCAACCAAGATCCATTCCATCAGATTCGTATTGGCTTCGTCATCGAACAACTTTGCAGCCCGCCGCTCCGCTACCATCTTTTGGCAGTGGCGGTGGCGGTAGCGGTTCGGGTCCGGGTCCCGACCGCAGTAACGGGGATAATAATGGCAATGGTCGAAAGAGGAAACGTAAACGAATCAGAAAACAACCTGAGAATAATAATAATAATATGAATATTAATCCAATCGAGAGTGATAACGATAATGATAATATTGGACATGAGCGGAAAACCCGGCAAAATTTTGATGATGATGAGGATGACCCTCGAATGCCACATAATCCTAATCTCCGGCATAGTAATCCTCCTGGTAGTGAGTATCACTGGACAGAGAATGAAGATCGAAAACCAGACATTTACAATATTCCATTTAATGAACCGCCCCACTCTCAAAGTCAAACCCAAAGTCAGAGCCAGAATCAACCTCCTGCTGGAGATTCAGGCATAGGTTACAGCTCCGAGTCTGAAAGATCCCGAAATCGGGATCAAAATCGAAATAGTAATAATATGAAGAGGTCCCGCTCAACCCTCCCGCCAGGTCTGGAAGATACAGAAATCGAGAATATTTTTAATGCAAATCCATCCGAAAATCTCCCTTTTTTAACGAAGCGCGTCGATCACTATCAACATCAACAACAGCCGCCACAGCAGAACAGCAATGGAAATGGTGATTTTCAAGTTTCCGAAGAATCCCGTGTGGCTCATTATCCATCGAGTAGTGCGAGCACATACCTAAGTTCAAGTTCTAATTTAAATTCCAATATTAATTCCGGGCCGCAACGAGATAGTTTCTTCACTCAGAGTCGAGCAAGAAATGGGAGTGTTTCGAGAGACTTTCATGAAGCACAGTGGGTGACGGGTTCGAATTCGAATGGAAATTCCAATTCCAATTCCAATTCAAATAGCAACTTGAATTCCCGGAAAGGAAGACACGACGATGAGATTTTCGGTGAGAATTGGAAATCCAGCTTAGATAAGGACTTTAGCTGGACAGAAACCCTTCCACCCGTAAATGACAAAACAAAATCAAACAATGCTGCTGCTGGAACTGGAAGCAGTAGTAGGGAAGTGGGTTCAAGTTCCAGTTCAAGTGGAGGCATGGCTACGATTGCATCCAGCTCATCAGACACAATCGCGGACTCACTATGGGCCTCGCAAGCTCAAAAGCGGAAGGATAATGGAGGCCTCTTTCTGAGTGGGAGCGGCTCCTCGGACTCGTATGAAAGATTCAAAGCTCGGGAACCCGCTCATTTAACGATTGAAACGGCTGTTTTCATCGATAAGGATTTATTTAAACATATGCAAGCCAACTTCCCGGATGACACGCATGGGGAAGTAACCCGTATCGTTTTGGCTATGATAAATGCAGTACAATTACTCTACCAAGATCCTTCGCTCGGCCATCGTGTGGATTTTGTTCTCAAGCGTTTGGAAGTTTTAGCGAGTGATCCACCTGGACTCCTTCGACCCTACGACATTGATCGTTTCTTGACCAACTTTTGTAAATGGCAGAAAACGGAGAATCCAGCCAGTGATGCGGATCCTCTACATTGGGATCATGCCCTCATTCTTACGGGATTGGATCTGTACGTGGTGCATCAATCCGGAAAAATTAGCAATCAAGTTGTGGGCCTTGCGCCTGTAGCTGGCATGTGCACCCGCTCCAGTAGTTGCACTGTCAATGAGGGGAGACATTTTGAAAGCGTATATGTAGTAGCACATGAAATCGGACACAAGTAAGTTTCATTAAATCGAATAGTTTGAAGTTCATATCAATTTGCTTGAATTTTAATTTGGATTTGTATGTTTTGTCTTATAGCCTGGGAATGCGACACGATGGGCCTCAAGCAGACAACGACTGTGACCCCACGAGCCACATAATGTCGCCTACATTAGGCTCTGGTAAAATAACATGGTCACCTTGTAGTAAAAGATATTTGGACATGTTTCTGGAGACAAGTCAATCAAAATGTTTACTGGACCGAGCAAAGTCCGAGTCACGACTGGACCACGATGCGGATGGGAGATTACCCGGAGAGCGCTTTGATGCGGACCGGCAGTGTGTTCTTAAATATGGTCGCGGGAGCTACCATGCTATTCAGCAACCACTTGAAGATGTATGTCGGGATTTACACTGCCGTCGGGAGCACTACACCTGGACATCTCACCCAGCTTTAGAAGGAACATTTTGTGGAATTGACATGGTAATTTTTGATGTACTAATTAGAATTAAAGCTGAATATAGAGTGAATTAAATGTGGACTATTATTTGCGAGTACTAATTATACCTTCTTTTTTTGTGCAGTGGTGTCGAGCTGGGAAATGTGTTGCCAAGTCTTTGAATGCAATTGCCACTTTTGATCACACTTCCTCCATTAACAGCGTTGCTGGAAGTGAGACAGCGGCTTATTCCAGTCTGAAGGCTATGCATGGTGCATGGGGAAAATGGTCGCCATTTACAGATTGCTCCTCCGCTTGCTTAAAGTCGGATGATGGAGATTTATCCGTGGGATCCACTGGCATTCGATTGGCTGCTAGACGGTGTGACAGTCCCAGGTACATTTATTCGAAAATCCGTTAGATTCTCTGTAGCCAACTAATTATACTAGGAAACTATAGAAACTTAACAAATGAAATACATTTTAATTGTCAAACATAATCAATAGGCCAGAGAACGGTGGGAGACAATGTACGGGTCCGGACAGACGGTACAAAACATGTAACGCTGTCAAAGTGTGCGCTGCACAATCATCTCGTCCAAAAACAACCGAATATGCAAATGAAGTTTGTGGCCGGGCTGCTGCAGTGGATACTGAATTGACTGGTCATGGTTTCATGACAAATACAAATGATCGTAAGTCACGGAGTAAATTAGTAAATTTAAATTTACTATTGCCCACTTAACATATTCAATTTCAGAATTTAATCTTTAGACAATGATACAAAATTTTAAAAAATAATTTAAAATAAATTTAAATGTCAAGCTGACCGAGCTTGTTCCGTATGGTGTGCCACAAGTGAAAAAGGGGGTTCACGAAGTCGTGGGTGGAGTTTTCCGGATGGGACGGCTTGTAAATTAATTTCTCACGCGAATGTACCTACTTTCTGCGTAGCGGGGAAATGTCAGGTAATAACTAACCTGATAAAACTTAATATCTGAAAATTCTGAACTTTTTCCAAAATCCATGCTGAATACGCGACTGTATTTAAATAAAAAGCAAAAGTAATATAATTTATATTTCATCTACAGGAATTTAGTTGTGATATAAATTCCCACTTCAACTTGCCCGATGAAGAATGTTTAATTTCTGGGAAAGACTTAACCCCAAAGTCCTGGTTTGGAAACCGACTGGATATTTTAAGTCATCAGAGTTCGAGTAGTAGTAGTAGTAGCAGTAGTAGTAGTAGTGTTAATACATTATCGTCAAGCAATCATCGCTCCGGGAAATCAGGCTGGACGTCCTGGGAATCACAGAGTGACTGTAAACTAGCGTGCTTAGCTCCTGCCAAAGGATTAGAGCTTGTAAAAAGACAGTGCCATGCTGGGGAGGATCAGTGCTCCGGACTTGCCTTGTCTGTTCGTCTGTGTAAACCAACCACGTCTACAGTAAGCAATTAATTGTTTTATTATATCTATAAACTTTCCTCCATTATTAGTATTTGAGTAGCATAAAGGTAGAATTCAATAAAGTATTTAACGATATATTTTTCCATATGTTAGGCCCTTAGCTGTAAGCGACTTCAAACGCCATTTGAGTACGCAACTAAAGTTTGTGGAAAATACGCAGAAAAAATAAGTGGGCTGTCCGGAATTGGAATGCAGCTGTCATCTACACCTGGTGTGTTCTTTGTTAATTCACTTATTAAGTAGTTATTATTTTGATCTTCTAGTAATCTTGGTTTCACTTACAATGCAAATTAAATTTGAAAAATGGAATTTGTTTTATTAAAGGGGATAAAGATCGACCGTGTCGAATCGGCTGTCAAGATGAAAGTGTGGCGTATCGATTTTATATGGTCAACGGAGAAGAGGGCTGGTTTCCTGCCGGGACTGATTGCTCACGTGGGGACCCCCTTAAAAAATCTCATTGCATGGGCGGGAAGTGCATTGTAAGTAAAGAAGGCATTTTAGTATATTAGGTACACTAATATGATTTATAAAATATTCGAAACAACGCTGAAAATTCGTAATAATGTCTGTTTTTCCAGGATTTTGGTGCTGACGACACGCCAAATTATCGCATTACCGAGAAATTAATGGGAAACTTGGAGACGTATCTCCAGTATCAACGGAATAAAAGACAGGTTGTGTATGATGTGATGGATCCCGCCTCGACGGCGGCTGCTCTAGACCAAAGAAGTCTCTTGGAGATTGTCAGAAAATTCCCTAGAGGTTCCTTCACGTCTACAGGTATGATAGTCATTCTAATTTTATTAGCTTCTTTCATTGAAAATAAAAGTTAAATAATTAAATGCAGACATTTTAAACGAAAAGCGTCGCATATTTGAAATTACAGATGATGACAGACCACCGTCCTCCACCTCATTTTTTGGCCGAAATCACTACGAGCCTCCAAGTTCCTATCCAAATCGTAATTTTGATATCAATCCCAGCGCTCTGGATTTCTCCCGCCCTGTCACCATCTATGGCGAGAGTGAGGGAAATAGCCATAATCGGGGTGTAGGTGGCCTTTCCACTGGAAGATCTCTTGAAACACGTGATGAAGGATTTTCTCAGACACCTCCACGGAGGGGACATATTGTGACTCCGACCATCTCTAGTAGCGGTAGTAGCAGTAGTAGTAGTAGTGCTGGACAGGGGAAATATGAGTACAATCTGGGCAGCTTTATTCCTGGTCATCATCATAATAGTCATCATCGGACGACGAATAATCGGAATGACTATGATCGGAATTACGATCGTCATCACGATCTGAGTCCTGACCTGAGTCAGGATAGTAGTAGTAATGGAGACAATAATCGTGAGAATTCAAATGCAAGAAGTTATGAAGCTCCAAGTTCAAATTTAAATTCAAGATCATTTTGGTACGATTACAATTTTAATCCAGATGCGGAACTATTTAATCCTGACCCAAGTAAGAAGCCAGAGCATCGTTTATGGCCTGCAGCTGGACCTGTTGAAGGAAGTTTTTATGAATGGAGGAAAATTGTGTCTGACTGCTCTGTTAGTTGTGGCAAAGGTTAGTAGTCTCCGAATACCGGTTGTGGGCGGCGGGTGTGGCGGGTAGTCACAATTTTTATATATTTGATTTTTATTTGTATTAAATGTATTTACATGACTAAATTTTAATTCTTTTTACGTCTGTAATTAATTTAACTTAGGGGTTGAAGAAACGATCGTAGAATGTGTGTCGGGTGATACGGTCGTGGCGGACTCTCTCTGTGTTGGTCGCCGTCGTCCGGGTGTCTCAGGCTACGCTGACTGCTATCGAACTAATTGCATTCCGGCTAAGCGTGGCGAATTCAAGAATTCACTCTGGAATTGGATTGAAAGTATTCTACCTAAACGAACTTCTTCTTCTAAATGACAATACTAACAATAAGAATTATATTTTAACTCATATACGTATGTAATTCAACGTCGCTACCAGCCACCAGCATAGGTGTACTGTGTCGTGTATTGCTTATTCTTTTACAACCAAAACTGAAAGATGCTTTAAAATATTCATTTTTCCTACTACTTAAAGTATTATATATTATTAATCAATTAATGCGTTAATTATAGTAATAATTGGTAATCAGTTATTGCATTAAGTATTGTATTACTAATTATCGTGTGAGATTGTGTAAGTACCTGTTAGTGTTATTTGTGTTTCGTTTCCATTTTTTGTGTACTTCGTATTATGTAAAATAAATACACACGCAACTTGTATTATTTTAATTGTATGCTCGTAGTGGTGTCATTCCTTTAGCGAAAGCATCTTTCTGCCCTGGGCAGAGGTTTTATTCTATATGTCTATACAGGGAGTAGTATTTTCAGGTTTCAGCAGTGTACCTCACATTTTGCTGCATAATTATTACTGGGACTGGGACTGGTGACTGGGGCTGCACAAAATACGTATAAATTGCGTAATGTACTTATGGCTGGGAATCTTGAATGTTTAGATTAGCAAATGAAGTAGGTATTATTATTGGTGTTAAGTGTGTGACACGGGAAGCAATTACTACTGGAATGTCAAATGAATCCTTACAGTTCAGTTCTTAAAGTTAAAAGATAACCGAAGGAAGAATAGTCCCCCGTTGGAGTATGCATGCTGATAACGATAATTGATAACGAGATAAGAATCCATTATGTAGATGGGCGATATAGGGAATCCGCTGTAGCTCTACCTAGGTAGGTACCTGCATCCAAACATTTAAAACACTGGTTTTTATGTTGCAAGGTTAAAGCAAGTGACACTGACACAGAATCACAATACCCAAGCTCCATTGTTTGCTAGAAATAAATTACACTATCTACACAAAACAAACATCACGATACTTAAGACATGTAAATAGAATACAGTAATTTGCATCTATAAAAAGTAGTACAAAACACCTAATGAGTCTCCTGGTTTAGTTTAAATTTTTAAATTTCACCTTGAATACAACTTGATTTATTACTTTACATTCGCAACCTGCTCCAATTGCGAAGCTGCGCTCCTATTAAGTACTCTTGCCCGTAGTTTGTTGGTATAGGCCCAATAACTCAATTGTTAATTGCAATTTTATTAAAATATTTAAAAACATTGAAAGTAAATCATCTAGATGTCAAATTGAAAACGAATTAATAGCATTGTTTTCTGCTAAAACTACCCGTCGTGAGGGAGAAATGCAATAACAATACAATACTGCGGTTTTCATTTCCATTGTTCCCTGTCCGGGTTTTAAATAGAAAGCATAATAAAATGCGCAGTTTTTGCAATAATAAAAATTTAAGTCGATCGTCATACGTAAAAATAGAGGTCACTAGCTATACAATCGAAAGAAATGGCAATGATTTACAGCGTAATTGTCACAAATTTATAAAATTCGGTATAAATTAAAGCACCAGAATTGAGCGGAATTAAGTATCACAGTCTCACTTAAGTTCTTTCTGGAATTACAAGTAGCCGCTTTCTCCTCCTAAATTCTCTCTTGAATTAGCCGATTACTCCAATTTCTACAGTCAACTTGGTGCTTGGTGAAAAAAGACTTCAACATGAATTCAACAAAACTTGTTTTAATCTTGGCCTTAGCCGTCTCCGTCACTCTTGCTTACGAAGTTATGTAATATCAATATTTTTAAATCCATATTTAAAATACCCAAATCAACTTTAGCTACTTAAGTAAGATATACACTATTTGTATTAATATACATATGTACTATAGAATTTGAAAATTAAGAAAACTTTGCGGCAGTTTGGAGCAATCACACGTGTTTAATTAAAGTTTCTGTACTTTCGCCATTTAGATAAAAACAAAGATTGCGACAAAGACGACACTAAGGGCAAAACTTACACAAGAACCAACGGCGACACTTGCAAATGCGACGGGCCAAGCAAAGGAATGTTAGGGAGGAATAGGGATACCGCCCAATGCGAAAGTAATATTTTAAATCAAGGTTTAATTTGAAAAAAACAAAAAATATCGTAAATAGAATCGAATGTATGCAGTAGAAATGTAGTAGAGAGTAATTTGTCTTAAGAATGTATCCATAACATTTAAATAATTACTTCACTGTGGGAATTTGCAGGTAAAACTACTAAGGCAACAACAGCTGCAAAAACAACTGCCACAACTTCAACAACAACTGAATCTCCTACTTACACAGGTATGTAATATTAATTTTCTGTACGATCCACATTTAAAAGACCCGCGGTAACTAATACTTAGTAATACACCATAAACAACTGAAACTATTTCCCATTACAGGAAAATCAAAACAATAAATTAACTTCAACTTCAGAAATAATTTCACTTTTTAAAATCCACTTTAGCTCTTTAAGATTCACTATAGGTCATAGGTCATCATATTGTTAAATATAGTGATTTCAGAAGATTTGAAATGATGAGATACTTTGTGCTTTGTATGTGTGTGTGTAAATAAAAGT
>JAQFZE010003942.1:0-11852 GCA_034695245.1 Dicyrtomina saundersi
CTAGGCAGACTCAAAATCCAATCCAATAAAATAATCTTATCATGTTCTATTGCTGGATGGCTGTTGAATATGGTACTATACTGTGTCGTGTGCGACGCTCCATAAGCAGATACGTACTGGTAACTCGCAACGGGACTGTCGACTCCCGTCCTGAGTATGTATCTATGTGCATGCGAGAAAAATCCTAACATTACCATTATGAGCACAGTACACCATTGGATTAGAGATAAGAGTGGGAGAGAGAAAGACGTGGAATATGTCAGGTGAGTATTGACCCTCGGAGGGTCATTTGTTGTCCAAGATATTGACACAGGTGTAAGTAAGAGGGGATTGACAGCCGGAGGCAGTTAACTTCAGAGCATGAGCCCAATTCATAGCTCACATTTGTAGCTACAGTGTGTGTATTCCATCATTTCCTCCATCCTCACTTGTCTGCGTCTGCACTACACTGCAGATTTGTGAGTGTAACGTGGAACGTGCAACGTGCAAAAATGTACATCCTCTATATATATATATCTCCTATATAGTCATGGGAAAAATAGAAATAGTAGGTCAGGTAATATACTTTCCTTCCCAATGTTGTTATCTAATGGCTATACGTCAAGTTCGTGTGTGTGTGTGTGTAAATTTTCATACATGTGGGATAGTTGTTGTTTGGGGCTGGATTTTGGAGGCGTAAGTGTACCAAAATAGTTTTGAGTATAGTTAAGTAGATTAGATGTGCGATGCTGGGAATGCATGGGTGTTCGTCATCTCAATGAAATATTCAGACATAATGAGATATTGATTCCGAGTGTATATCGGAAGGGCGTTTGTGCCATGCTATTAAGGTGAATATCTTAGATCGATAAGACTCACTCTGTTCCCTATATGCTCAATCAACTACAGTCCTTACCATTTTCTCCCTTTCTTCTCTCTCTCTCTCTTTCCCTCTCTACCTTTTATTTTCTCGTCAGCTTACCTTTCACAGTCATATGCATACCATCACGTGCTGTGTAGTGCAGTGGAAGGAGAAAGTAGACTAATACAAACCCTGTCATTTATACAACTCAAGCTCTCAGTCCTCCTCTTTCCCCCTCCATTTCTCTCTTAGTTCATCCAAAGCCTCACTCCTTCCCAAATGCTTCCTCAATCATCTAATTTCATCTTCTGTGTCCTTAGCTTTTTATTTTATTTTTACTCTGCTTTTCTCTCTCTTCCCCTCGCTCTCTCTCTCTCTCTCTCTCTCTCTCTCTCTCTCTCACGTGCTCATTTTTGAGAGGAAATGATACCAGACCAAATCGGAGGAATCAATGTTTTCCTTGCCTTTTATTCGATGGATTTTATCTTTGTCAAATTCCCTGCCTAAATTTTCTCACAACTCATCTTTTCTGCCTAGTATTCCATTTTACATCAAAAACTTCCCTGAATGTTTATATTTTCTATAATATTCCACTTTCACCTGCACACGCGCTTGGATTTTGCACACCAAACATATGACATAAACTCTAGCTTAGTTGACCATATTCAATGCATTTCATTTTGTTGATAATAGCTTAGAGTACAGAAGTCATACTTGTATGTGTGTCGCCTCTCCTATAAAATTTCCCAGGTTATGATGTTTCTTATCTTTAGATATGAGAAGATATAATCACAGTAATATTTTTCAGACGTATCTCAATCCAAAAGTTGTATGTGCAATTGAAGCTTACAATCAGGGATAAAACTGAACGCTCTTAAATACTGCATTGATGACCATTTGATTTGCATACTTTGGGCTCATTCCAATGATATAGAACGATGGAATAGAGAGGAAGCACAAGCATGCATATGGGTAATGGAAGATGAATCCGAGTTCCTACACGGACTACTACAAGAGTATTAAGTAACAATTGAGAGTGGAAAATATAGAAAAGTGTGCCTCAACATTCCATGGGACTTGTGTGTTTTTAGACCAGGGAGAAAATCATGTTGTGGGTCTCGACTGTGTTTGCACAACTTTTTTGAGCACATGTATGTCTGACTATGAACTGTGCGAGTGAGCCTGGAGCAGAATAGTAGATATTAGTAATTACAGTTTACAGCTAAGTATTTTTGTGTAGTGTAGTGACTATAGGGCTGGAGCTGGACTTTCCTTTGCGTGACTGTAGCTGCTTTCTACTTTCCACCATGCGAAATTCTCGTGGACATTACCGTCAATTCTACGTCGTGGTCGTTCAGAAAATTGCTCATGAAACCAGGAGATATAAAAACTTTCTTAGTTTCTCTCTCCATACTCCATACTTATACAGGACTCTTTCTCTCTCTCTCTCTCCTGCATTATCCACTTTGTTCATGAGTCTACAATTTCCCATAGAGCTGTCAACTTTTTACTGTATACTTACGCAGGTATGTGAGTCTCTCTCTCTCTCTACACGAGAATGTATTTCCACACATGGGGTTTTCCGCAATCATCCGTACCGGTCAAAGACAACCCGACCAGAGTAAAGGAAAGTAGAAATGTGAGCAACAAAAAGTGGGGAGGCTAAAGCAGGTACTTAATGTATTTATGCGGCTGTGTGGGATAAACGATGCACTTTACATACACATGTTCATGTAGAAGTGGGAAACCATTGAAAGAAACTTTCACGGATGGGCAAATGTACTCGCACTGGCTGTACATGTGATCTCTTCTCTCTCTCTCTCTTTCTATCGCTTTTAAACCTATCAATATTCTACACTCGTGGGCATGTATTATTGAAAGAGAAAGAAGAGAAAGTTTGAAAGTGATGGAAAATAAAGTAATGGATTGGGAAGAGAGGACGGTGGATGGGGGGGGGAGTGATGGGAGGAGAGGGAGAAATGATAATGTACGGCTACGGCAAGTGCACGCGCAACCACACAACATGAGGAGATAAATATTGATGATTTAGAGGACATGCAACTTCCACATGATCCCATGTATTTTGCATTCATTATCAACTCTGATGCTTGCACAGTCAGAGTTGTCCCCTCCTGCTCCGTATTAACGCTCTTATCACTGTACTTTACATGAATGGTAATAGAAGGTGCGGGCAGAGTTGTAATTGGTTCAATTGGTAAAGTCAAGTGAGACAAAGTTGGTTCATAAGGAAGGAAATAGAGAGCCATTGAAAATGGCGTGCTCAGAGCCCCCAACACAATTTAGAATCTACTTACAATTAGAGCGAAACATTAAGTCAATATTCTCGAAGCAATTGCGTAATTCAGTCATTCTAAACCTCGAACAAAACTACAAGAGCCCAGCACTGTATTGGAGAAAGTTGAAGCACGTTTTCATCTAGTAATGTCCTTTCTAAAAATATATACACTTCTCGTTAGATATAGAAGTAATAATACGTATACATACCAGCTGAGTGAAAGTTGAAATACACATGCTTACTTTTCCTTAGTTTAGTTACTTGTAATGTTCGAGCGAGGCATTAGATTGTAAAGCCAAAATAATCGCAGTCCATTATTGAGCGTTCATTTTGTGTGTTGAGGTTGGATTGGATATTTTCTGACTAGTCCATTTCCTGAGTTGGACTTTAACTTTCCTTACTTTCCCTGGCTTTTTCTTTCTCCCCTTCATTTTACCAAATCTCTCCTTACCTGCTCTATTGTGACTTCGTGTGGCGGATATATGAAAACTTTCTTTCTCCAAATCCTTTCCCACTACCCCACCAACACCGAGCCGACACCAAGGTTTCATATTTGGTCTTGATAGCCAGACCAGGGCTCACTCACTCTTCCCAATGCTCTTCAAGTATACAAACCAAGATAAAAACACTGTAACCAAGAGAAATTCGTGAAGATAATAATGATGATCATGATGTAACACATTATCTCCTTCCCTCTTTCCGCTGGAATTCCAATGAGACTTGTGTGCCCTATCTCAAACATCCACGACTTTCACTCACTCACGTTCAGTCAGAGAGCTAACTAAAAATCTTGTCAACCTTTGCCAAGATACGAAAAAAGTTTGACAAGCTTCCCTCTCTCTCTCTCTCTCTCTCTCTTTTGTATCTAATAATGTCCACCTAGATTGATCCTTCAGATGAGAATCGTGATTCGTTACAGAAAAACTCATGCTACAGCTTCCCCCCTTGGCTCCTTACTTCATTCCAACTATATAGCCCTGCGTTCTTACTCCTCACTTTATTTATATCTCTCTATAGGCCTCACACAAGAAGAATTGCATGCTCTCCAAAAAAGTTTTTTTCCCAACAAATATATAAGTTTTGTCCGTTATATGCAATTGTGTACTATTGAGGTTTATCCTCTAATCCACCATGATTTCTTAATTTGGATCTTTATTAATTACAAAGATATATGAAATATCTTACTGGTACGAGATTCCATTTGATGGTGGATAGAAGATTGTAATCTTTTTTACTTAAACTTGTCAACCATAATATCTCGTGCTTGCAATCAAGAATTAACTCAAGAATTAACACTTAAGAAAAGAAAATTAAATGGATGATTTTTTCCATCAAAAATTAGATACGCAACTAGTTCTCTCTCATTGTCAAACGTTATGTGAAGCCTCCAGTTATTAAAAAAATGAGACAGTAGAGTAGGCTGCTTCTTTGTATGCAAAAAAAGCATGTGTACCTATATGTTGTGGTGAATTCAGAGGAACTGTCTATGTTCATGAGCTTGAACAGGAGATGAACAAAACAAAATTTAATTTTAATATTCCTGCCACATTTCAAAAAGGATAAATAAATGCCAACTGGATGACTTTTACTGAGCTTACCTGTTGTCACATTTTCACTTTCACTCAAATATAACCAGATAATGTAACTCTTTTTTTCTTGTGGAGTAACTTGTCGGGTATTGCTAAACTGTCATCCTGATTTGACAGAGTTACAATCCCAATATAGAGCTAATTAGTGCAATATAAAAAAATTGTGATGTTGAGGGTATAATGTATGATTTATGATGAAATTGAAAGTGTCTAAAAACAATTCAGTGCAAGAGTAGAGAGGCGGAGGAGGGAGGAGGAATGGGGTTTGGACCTAGAATTTCATAAAGCAGAAGGTCAACGGAATTTTGTGATTGGGATGGATTGTGTGAAGATTGGTTGTGTTGTTTTGAAAGAGAGAGAGAGAGACAAGCAGTCAGAGAGACAGACAATGGCCGGAGTACATGAGTTGATAATGATAGAAGGAGAAAGGGACGAGGATTCTGTTTGTTGTACGTGTGGAAAGCCTTGATGACAGATTATGTCATCTCAACTAAACTCGTCAATTCCCCACTTTTCTCTCTCTCTCTACAGATATTTTAGCTCATCCCGGGAATACGGGAATACAGTAGAGGAGAGAAAAGTGAAAGTAGTTGATATTTGCACACAATACTTGTACATATCCCTTCTATCATATCATCCTTATCCCTTCCAACTCGCTTGAATCAATCCATGGGAGCCTTACTTTCGCGCATTTTCACTTCTAATTACAATCCATTCGTCTGCCAACTTCAGACTCAAACTCAGAGGGTTGTTAGATTGGAGCGGAGCATGGATATAATATAGATATATATAGAAATGGAAGCATCGCTTGATCAACGCAATGAGAACACGACAGATAGTAAAGAGAAAACAAAGCTAACCGCCTCTCTCTCTCGGTGGATGTTCATGTTTGGTCCATTGAGAGAGCACATAAACTCCTGACTATCTCTGTCAGCACACTGCATCACATCATCAACATCCGCTCACACTACTAAAGTCCTCCGCTTGTCTAGTCATTGATGCGTTCGGCCTTCCCTTCATTCCTTCGCCTCATCCGCACCATCCAAATATTTCAAAATACAAATCCACATTGACATGGAACTCATGCGATGGATAAATCGCTGTCCCTCTATCATCCTCCTATGTTCCCAAATGTATCTTTTAATACCTGTGTTTGTTTCCTTCCCGTCTCCCTGGGACTTACTCTAGAAATTTAACTCAGCATGAATTTAAGCGTAGGGGAAACAGACGGGGGTCAACTATGCTTAATTCAATAGAAACAACATGTGTCGAAACCATTGCTTGGGAATCCTGGGGAAACCCAAGTTGCTGAGCATAAAGAATTGTGCAGCTCATTTCACTTGTATCTAATAAAATATTTGAAGAGGAATTATCAATACTAGTAAATATTTAAAGGTTAATTTGTGTCGTAAATTTGTTGTGTGGGTTGGAATTGAGAGTTAGAACCCTTTGGATGTCTGTATTTTTTTCTTGTTTGTTCAAGTCGCAGTTTGGCCAATACACTGAGTGTGTATCTATTTTTATATACTTCTATTTATACTGGAGCAATTTATTTTATAGAAAAAGAAGAACAAGTTTTATTTACTATATATTTGTATAAGTGCTATTTTAGTCGGAGTTGGAGAGGAAATCATTGAGTTAATATGGTACGATAATGGGCAGACAGACTTGATGGAGCCATTCCACAACAAAAATACCATACAGTCAATACTTTCAAAATGCTTTCCCATTTTGTTTCCTGGTGATATATTTCCCCTCTCAGTAGAGTATCTAAACCTTCACACATGGTAATCGATAGTCTAATTCCATTTTCATACTATCATGTGACCGATAGACACAACCTTCAGTCAGTCTACCTGCTCATCTACTATACTCATATAGGATCCATCAGGCTGTATGACGGTGCCTTCTTATGTCATACCATACCATCAATCCACCCGTCCTCTCCTACTCCTACTCTACTCTGCCCTCACGTCACATGTATTGTACGTTTCCATAGTTAAGTCCTATTACAATATATTTTGGCCGGAAATTGACAGTGGACAATCAATTTTGTAAAGTATAGCTTCAAAACAGTTTATAAGTCCAAGAAATGAGCTCCATCCACTTAAATAGTAACGTCACCACGAAATGTCCTCGTGGATGTACCTACGTAAAGTAAGTGCCTATTTCATAAGGAATTAGGTATAGAGCTACCTATACGGAACAGTGAGTATGTTTTGAGTAGTCTTTCGCTCGGACCGCATACTACCTCCAATATTAATGTTCCCTGCTACTTGATTATTGAGGTAGTAGTTTATTTCATCGCGCTATATATACCGCTATGGTCCCATCCTGTAGCCTTTCCCGCTTGGCAATAAAATTACTCACTCCAGCACTCGCAACTACATGACTTATGTCACTCAGCCATCACTCCTTTCATGCCGCTAAGAATAATAGTATTTAAAAACATATTTATATGCTGCTCCGTAATGTATTACATTACCATAATTTCTCCACATACGAAAAAAAATGGCTTTGTAATTGCTGGTGCTGGTGCTGGTCCCGGATCCGGAGCCGGAGCCGGAGCCGGAGCCAAAGCCGCTCCTGGTTCATGCAAGTGGTGTGCTTTATGAATCTTCTGGAGTCTACATAAATATTTTATCTTAGGAATGAAATGAGTTCCATGTTAGCAATGGTGTTGGATTTGGATTTGGAGACGGAGCAGATAGCATAACCATGAATTCAAACGGATTACCTCGAGTATCCATAATTTTGAATTTGAAGATACGTACGACCCATAAATTAGGAAGGATGGTCGTAAACCCGTATCGCCATATACTAAAAGTATAATCACATTGGTAATTAGGGAAGAGAGACGAGAGAAGATTTAATATGTATAAAATCACAAATGACCCAGAGAAGACAAATATGTACGGCGGGAGAGAGTGTGGGGAGAGTCTGGCGGAGTCTTCGACATCCAGTTGTGAATGGAATTGATGAGGGACGAAAGTAGATGTGTATGAAATGAAGTAGCTAGATCCTATACATCCAAAGAAGACGAGAGAGAGAGAGAGAAAATATTTTTTCATGGAGACGAAGGAAGACCATGTTTGACTTGATGGTTGGCTGAGAGTAGATTAGGAAATATTTATTGCAGTGGGTGCAGCTGTAGAAAAACAAAAGGGGTAATAAAGGATAAACCAAGCTCAAACACCACTCAATGAACTCAAAAACGACAAACGACAACTATTTCCAGTTCTCAGTCTCGAGTGTAGACAATGGAGAGAGCTCCATGCATTCCTTGTAGATGTAGTAGTAGTAGTAGTAGTAGTAGTAATAGTAGTAGTAGTAGTATTAGTAGCAGCAGTAGGAGTAGTGGTGGGTGTGTGTATTCAAATGAGGACTGTGCCTCTTTCGCTTCCTTTAGAGGTTGACATATTGACCGGCTGTTGCTCCGTCTAAAGACGTCCCTTTCTCCCACTTTTCCCTTCTTCAAGATCCAGAACCAGCTTGGAAAGAGTCCCTCACAGAAATCTATGTGTGGAATTCATACTCTTCTCATTACAACCAAAAGAGCTAGAAATCCTCATTTCTTCCACTAGTTCTACTTTTAAACAGCACTCATTATCCAAAAAGAAAAGGTCTTTACAAATGGGGAATGAATGGAGTGCTTTAGCTTTTTAGCTTCATTTCTCTATCTTAAGCCCCTCTGTCTCTCTACATTCTCAACTCACAGACATAATTTTGGTTACAAAAGTGAATTATGCTTTGTTTTTCCATTATTTTTATAACACTTGTCCTTTGTTCAACAAGACCTGATTCCTCCTCACACGACGTAACCATAGCAAAAGCATTGTTTTCTTTCTTGCCCTCCATCCCCTTTGACTAAAAAACTGAAAAAATTCATCCGTCTTTTATTGTAGTCAAAAAGGTTGCATGGGTCTAGACCGAATCGACTTAAGGAAATAAATAAATAAATTACTTTCACCACAAACGCACTAATTGTGAGCTGTACGAAAGTATAAACACAATAGCTTAACTAACTCCATTTCTCTCTCTCTCTCTACCATTTTATAACTAGCAACTCTTTTGTTCGAAGGGTTTCTTTCGTCTTTTTGCGAAAACTGAAATTGGAATACGTTTCTATAAACATGTGATTAATAGTATACCAAGTAGTTTATATATACACACTCTCATTTCACCTTCCTTTTTCACCCTGAATAATAAACATAGATACAATGCAGGATAATGACAGATTTGCAAATTAGCTCATTCTAATCCTTTTTAATTACTTTTCAATCGAATTCAAAAGAATAAGGGTGATAGAAATACTATTACCACAACCATTGTTGAATTTCCACGTAATAAGATTGTAGTAGAAATCTATTCATATTTTATTAATAGGTAACATAGCTAAGGGTCAGCACTGCCGCTACATATTTCAGTTTTTGATTTAATAGGAAAAATACAACGTAGGAGACTACAGAGTACTTTTTACGCATAGTAAAAAAATTATTTTGCTCAAAGTTCATTTTTCAAGTGTAAATAAAGCTCATGGACGTCATGGACTGTAATGAATATTGAAAAAAGAAGGTAGGAGACGAAAAAAAATTATCAAGGAAGGCGTTTCATGTTTGTCAAGTCAAGTGTATTGGGAGGTTTGCTGAGTAAAAATGAAGTGTAGCGACAGCAAGGAAAGCAACAATATCTCAGCCTCGTCTGATTACCTACCGCACGAACAGCGAACGAACCAAGGAATAGGAACCAAGTTGCACTGAAAAAGTACTATGCAACTATAACTACGTTTTTCTATTCATATAAGCTCTATATATATACGACTAAGACTGGTTTCTGAGGATGGAGAGAAAGAGAAAGCGTGGTTAAAGCATGAGTGTGAGTTAAGTATTTGGGAGCTGTAGAAGCCACAAAGAGTGACAAGGTGTCTTAGCTCCTGAGTGAAATGGAGCATAAACACGTTACAAATGGAGTCCTAGGAGAGAGAGAGACAGGGAGACACACACACACACACACATGGAGAGAAAGTGAATGTGAAGGGAAAAATGTAGAAGTTGAGCTAAGATTGTAATGTGGAAAATTTTCCATGTCATGGATAAATTGTATAGTGGGAAAAAGTATGTGACTGAGTAAAGCATCGGTGGAGCAACAATACAAACGACTTGACTCTAATCGTAACTTTAGAATCTCAATCGTATTCAATGCTGAGAGTAGTAGACGCGGTTTTAGTTTCATTCGAGCTTTTCATAACAACTCCAGTGCTTTAGTCTCGTTATTAGACGAGATACTGTACTGTGAGAGACGAAGAGTACCCAAGGATATGCATATGACTGAATCTGCAGAAGAGAAAAGAGACAGCGAGCTCTGCCGCTGTCTGTGTGTGTGTGTGTGCGAGGGCTAGAAGGGAAGAGAAAGCAAAAATGAGAAATGATATAATTCAGGCTTATCATTGACGGTGAAGGGGAGCAGTTTCTAGACTGTGCATTTTCCAGCGGAAGCCAGCTTATCTACAACGACTATGCATGTCGTCTCGTGCCTCGTCTCACCACTTTATTTCCTTCATCAGTTCACCCTACACCTTCCCGATCAACGAAGCTCCTCCATATATCTATCCTCACAATCCCTAAATCTACATACGTAGACCAAAACTAACCACCATCACGATATCCCCCCCAGAAAATTTGCATTTGCTCAACACACATAACTCCATATTTCATATAATTACATATTTTCAAAATCGGACGGCATGAACGATCTTACATACATGAGGAGACATCATAATATGCATGCAACTTTAAAGTCAATTCTCTACAAGAGGAGAGGAGATTGGAGACTTACACTTATAGTTGGCTGTGTATGTTCTACGTCCTACGTACTATACTAGTATCAACAGCTATGAATACTCTTTGGGGATAAATACGAGTCCAAAATGCGACGCGGCATACCGTCTCACATTCTGATTCTACACATTGTACCATCAACATGAATGAATGTTAGTAAAGTTTATCAAGAGTGTAATTAGACTTACGCATGGATGTGTACATGTATGCAATGGTAGCGTCTCCAAATATTTTATTTATGACCCACGAATTTTATGTATAGCAAATTCTCTCTTTCTATTTTCTCATATCTTTAACATTAAACTATTATCCATCCAGGACGAGAGGGAGAGGGAGGGAGGGAGGGAGAGAGAGCGAATCCTGACGCATCTGCATACTTATCTACACGCTCCATTTTTACTCTCGTCTTTACCGTAGGCATATGTAATATGCTCACTCGCTCCCAGTAAGACGCTCTCCACACTTTCCTCTCACAAACCCACCAACCACTGCCTTCCGTCGTCCTCATCCTCGTCCTGCCCTATACACACAGACACACACACACACGCTTTGATTGTACTATAAAAACCCTCCAAGACTATGTATTATTTCTTGAGGCCAAATTAATGTTATGCTTCCGTCCTGGGTCCTTCTATAAGCATACATTAGGAAGAGTCGCTAGTAGGAACACTGATATGACAGTTGAAGTAACTAGGCCATGCGGATATTGTCTCATATTTTAAAGTGAGCTCCTTTTTTTTATCTTATCAACTTTTCCAACGGAGATACAAAAGTCGTAAATATATTATGTATGTGAGCATGCACATGCACGGACTACATAATTAAGGAAATCATTTTTGAATATTATTCATGAATGCGCATGTACATAAATTACTCTAATCGTTCATTAAAACCTACTGCTTCCCCTTCTCTGAGGAAAACATTATCATGGCTAACCTGTTTGCTTATGAATTACAGCATGTAATGAAGCTGTAGGTCCTCAGATAAATCTTGTACTATCTCCAATCTTGTAAGCTCAGTATGTGTTGATGGAGTAGAGAAGACACATCTAATATGCAAGTTTTTTTAAGGAGTGTAATCTTCTCCCATTGTCCCGCCCGTTGTTCACTTTGTAGTGTCTCGTGTAGAGAGAAATGAAAAGGAGTTAAGTCTACAAAAAAAATCTTACTAGATGCTAGTGATATAGAATAATACAAAAACGCTGTAGAGCGTAAAGCCTTCCCCTCTCCATGCATCCAGTTGATCTTTTTCTAACAACGGGATTCAAGTCTGGAGTTTGTATAAATCAA
>JAQFZE010003943.1:0-11852 GCA_034695245.1 Dicyrtomina saundersi
GGAGTTTGAGTGCACAAGATTTGACCTGCACTCGTACGAGTGGAGTGCGAGTGCAAATCAAATGCCCAGCTATGGAAAAACTACGAAAAAAAAGAAGTTTATTCACACAATTGATTAACGATTGACAGTTTCGTAGAGATTATAGATGTGGGGAAAGTGTATACAATAAAAGGTGATGGCAATTTTGAATTTTGGTGAAACGTTATCATGGAGCCAAATTGTTATTTATTAGTTCGTGCAAAACACAAGATATGTAGAAAGGTAAAATATCCTTCTAAATTCATATATAAATCTTGGCCCGTAATGGCGGTAATAATTACATAAATACTCCACAATATGCATCACTTATTCTTGCACAGGTGCAAGTCCAAGTGTCAAAATGTCAAATAATTCATTTTGTTTTCACACTTAAACAAATCATGGGTTTAAATTATTTGCTATGCTCAAACAAAACCGTTTACCTTTTAATATGACGTCAATATGTCAAATTTTGCATGCCTTTACAACCTATGAACCTATCCATCCCCCATTATGGACGGGTTTAATAATTTGGCTTGACTAAAGCAAAAAGACACATTAATTAAGCAAAAATGATACATGTATAGAAAGCAATTCCCTATATATATCTGCTGTATTAATTTACCCACCTATACCTATATTTCATCTTTTAAGGTGCAAACACTTATATCTACTGGACTACTGGCTATAATATAATTACACCTGAACTTTCAATGCGTGTTCAAAAGGGTTAATTAAGCGTGTCAAAATTTAATGCGGACAAAATTCCTATCATGTTTCTTGTGGATTTTTGTAATTTCGATTGCGAGTGAGACTATATACCCAACTATACTGTATATACTATACTATACCACAATATACATTATGTAGGTGAAGCACATCTTCTTGAAATTTCAAATGGGCTGTTTGACATAAAAAGCGGCAAAAACATTTTGAGATTAAAAAAAATTAAGACCAAAATTGTTATTTGAACAATGCTTAAACAGTGTGAAAAAAATATTTTGGTTTCAAATATCAGTTTTTTAAAGTGTTTTTTTACAATTAAATTTTTGCATTCGCCAAGCTGTCACTCAAAAAATTTAATAAAGTAGTTTCTGGACGCTTACTCGAACATTTACGGTATTCAACGTTTAACTAAAACTTTTAGTAAAGTATATAGTCAAAACATAGTATTACGTCTAAATTAAAATTACATAACGCAAAATTGTATAAGCCAAGCGTTAATAGTGATACAAGTACTACTCGTACAATTCAATGACCAGTTGGATACCATATGTAAACTGTAATAAATGCAAAACTGACACTCTAAATCCCAAAGCTGATACGTTTTGAACGCGTAAGCCACGTGGCTTACTATACAGTATATATATAGTACATATGTCTAATTTAATTTAGTACAGTAAAAACAAAAAATGATTGCACATTAATATAAGATGCAATCCAAAAGTTGTGAGTTGTAAGACGTAATCGTAATCCAAGACCATACATAATCTCTTAAAACAATACGATGTCGATGTTGGTGCTGGTAATGGAAACGGTGTACAATATGCATCTCCTTATAAACTTCTAAATTTCCACGCCTCAGTCACTTCACAAGAAGTACACTAAATATTTTTAGTATGCACGTACGTTTAACGTGAATTTCACACTAGTATAACTTCATAATAATAATGTCACTATTTCAGAGAACATTGTTATGATAAAAACTTAAATCGCTGACCAACCAATTTATTTAGGTAGAAAATGAAGGGAAAAAATAATTTTTAAAAGGCACCTGAGCAATGTACATACTATATGGACTGTGAGATATGGTCTTTGTTGCTGCGTTGAAGATGGAAGATATAAACAAGGGATTTGTCTTTTTTTTAGTGTTAAAATCAAAATGATGTATCTTGCGTTAGGTGTCTCACGTCATTGTTTTTTGCCAGCTTACAAACCTATAGCTTCTGTTAGAGGCTTCTTTCTATGGAATAATTGTTTTCGAATTTGAAAGTGCACATATTTTAATGTGATATATTTTAATTTGTGCTCCAGAAAAAAAATTGTATGCATATTTAATTATGCTCTTTCCATAAAGTGTAATTAAAGTGTATCTTGCTTAATTTAGAAAGATCTTTATCGAATATTTTGCAATTTTTGAAAAGATGTAAATATAATGTTTTGCAATTTCTAAAAAGACGTAAATAGAATATTTTGAACTTTTTTAAAAGACGCAAATAGAATGTTTTGTAATTTCTAAAAAGACGTAAATGGAATATTTTGAACTTTTTTAAAAGGTGTAAATTGAATATTTTGAACTTTTTTAAAAGGCGTAAATAGAATATTTTGAAATTTTTCAGAATTACGTTAATACAATATATTAAACTTTTTCAAAAGATGCAAATAGAATATTTTGAACTACAGCCATAGTATAGTTCCTTTGATTTTTAATAGGGGAAACAAGACGTAGATAGAGGATTGTGCACTTCCATAAAACGCGTAATTAATGCATTTTGCATTTCTAAAAAATTTCAAAAGTACCGATCTACTAATTTAGTATTTGTTTCTACCAGAAATGTTTTTTTCGAAAAGCCTATCTATATAGGGAAATAGGGAAATATTATTGTAGCAAAAAATTTAGATAATACTTTTGGATTTTAAAACCTAAAACATTCTGCTACCATTTTTGTTTCTTAATCTTGAGCGAGAACGAGAACGAAAACGACTCTTATTTGCTTTTTCATACTTGAAATACATGTAATTAAACAACTCAAAATTAAAACAAAGCTAGAAATAGAAACATATAGAACTACATTGTGAAGTAAACAGAATCATAAAAACAGTCAACAGTAACGAGCTGATTCACTTAAAAAAAATCAAAGTTAAATTGAAATGGAGTTTAAGGCATGTGCATAGCATAATTGCGAGCATCTGTATTACAAATATTTATGTTTACAGCTTTGCTCACATTCCAGTGCTCTCTGCGCTGCACTAAAAACTGTATGCTATAAAAAGAATGCTTGTCCATTCATGAATATCTGCACTACCTGACCTACATTCTACATACAAAGTCCAATGAGCAAACCAACTTCATGAATTTGTAAATAATTGTAATTAAAAACACAATTGATTATTTATTTTATTATTATTGCCCGTGCCGTAGCACGGAAGAAGGTATAGCACAGCCAAATAAAGTCGATACGTCAAATCTTACGTGGTATTGAGCCCCACTGAACAATGAAACCTCAAGAAACTAATATAATGCATTTTGACAGTTAAGACATCTACATACAGAAAGCCTCTTCAATATTTTAAGTAAATATTTTTGCATGTTTTAAAAATGCACTTGTGAGCTATCAGCAGACACTTCTTAGCACTTATCAGTATATTTCCGCTGTCAGTGCAAATATCAGCATATTACAAATAAAGTGAAGAACCCAAATAGCCCATATCTAATTTAAGCTAGGATTAAAATGAGCTATGTCAAAAAACACAACAAATGAGATAGATTGTAATGCTTAAAAGGTTTTAATTATACGAGTTTTCTTAAAAGAGCAAAAAGTTATAAATGCATGTTTTTAAAAAGTGTATAATATTCTATTTACATGGTTTTGAAAAGTCCTAAATGTTCTATTTACACATTTTTGAAAAGTCTAAAATGTTCTATTTACATATTTTTTAAAAGTTCAAAATGTTCTATATACACATTTTCAAAAGGTCTAAAATGTTCTATATATTTACGCATTTTAGAAAAGTCCAAAATGTTCTATTTACACATATTTTAAATGCGCAAATTCTTCCATTTCCATGCTTTCAGAATCTAGATTTTCTATATTTTTTTGTAGATAGTTCATCTTGCTTTTAGCTCAAACTGGGAATGGGTCATTTTGACTCTTCACTGACGATATGCACATTTCATAATCTTTTAACAAGCAGTGGATTTGGATTTGCGGACATCGCATCCACTCAACAAGTTAAACCCAAAACCCAATATCTCCAATTGGAATTTATGAAATTTATAAATTAGCAAATGTACCGCTTCATGCTGCCCTAAATATTGTAGACTATATCAACTCTGTATAAGCTTCTTTATAATTATAAAAGTATATATATATCATCCTGACATATGCGGCTTAAATCCAGATATACCTATTATAGTATGCCTATAGCTGGGTGGAATACAGCAATATATGGATTTAAAATTGCAGTGTGTCTGCAAACGTAATGCAGTTTGGGTTAATTTCACAGCTTAAGCTTACATTTTTTTTAGTAGTTGTATAGTATGTAGTATAATGCATTATAAGTTTTGACTTTTGACAAGTATAAATTAGAATATGTTCATAGTTATAATGGATATTTTCACGCTTCCTCGCTTTTTCCCTATGTGAATGTACTGTGTGAACGTAAACCTAATGCCTAATAACAACAGTAGTAATCTGTACAGGCAAAAAGATAAAGATTGAAACAAAAGCTAAGCAGACATACAGATCATAATACATTATGAGGTACAGAAACACAAAATGGGAGACTTTTCGAATATAATGTAGGTGGAATGAAGCTATTCCTTTTCGTGTTACTATTATCTGTAGAAACTTTATTATATATTGCTTGTAAGCATGAAAGTGTAAGTGCTATTAGAATACTCTCCTCCTCCCATAATTTTATATGTAATGTTTTATTTCATTACAATTTTAGTACAGTTTACGTTTACACTTTAGAACCCCATGCTGACTGCTGGCTGCTGCCTGTGTTTTAGTCTGTGGCTTTTACATAGCATATAAAAAACTTAAGTAATTACTATACATGTACTGTACGATATACCTACCTGCCTATAGTCTATAGACGTACTCACGTACTTACGCAGGTATAGACTAAAAAAATGGGAAACGCTAAACAGCTTCCCATGTCGATCGCCAACTTGGAATGTTGTAGGAGTAATTATGTAATTATATTATTAATTACATTATTATTTTTGTTGTTATTAAATTTTATTCTATTTTCCGGGTCTTCAAAACTCGTGTTTATGTAATGGCCTCGGAACTATACAGTATTTTGCATTATTTTGAAAGACGTAAATCGAATAATTTGCATTATTTTGAAAGGTGTACGTGTACATAGAATAATTTGCATTATTTTAAAAGATGTAAATTGAATATTTTGTAGTTTTTCGAAAGGTATCAAAAAGTATATTTTGCACTTTTTGAAAATGTGTAAGCATAAGATTTTGCATCTTTTCAAAATGTATATCGATATAGTATAGTTTGAATTTTTTAAAAAGAAGTAGATACACTGTTTGACACTTTTTGCGAAAAATATAAATAAATATATTTTGTACTTTTTCCAAAACATGTTTAAAATTAAAATTTTGCACTAAAATAATACTTAGCATAGTAAATCTGAATTATACGCTGAAAATTTTGATTCTTATCATTTTAGCATCTATCCAGTCATTTAAAGATATTTGCTATATCTGTAGGTATTGTGTTGTTTTGAATTTGATTTCTTTTAATTCTAATTCTGCTGCTCGCAACAAGTTATTTTTTCTACCTTATTTTTTTAAGTGATTTCTTCTTCTTGATTTTCTATTGTTTCTCGCATTGTTACTCATAATTACTGTGTAATTTAATACTCTATTATAATATGGCTGTCCCTCTCTTTTTTTTTGTCACTTTTGAAAACTTTGCGTTTGTTCTTAAGTTCAAGTCAATTCATATAAGAGAGAAAATTACTATCATGTTACCATGCATGTTAAAAACAATAATACAATAAAAAGACAATCTCTATTTTTTTTGACATTTTTTGTAAAATTGTAAATTACACTTGTACTTCTAATTGTGAGTATTTTTTAGCAATGAAAGTAAAATACGTTTAAAAGTTAAGAGTTTGACAGCAAAAAACGCCAAGTCCACACAGTCAACTCAACAGTGTATAAACTATAAAGCGTGTGGACTTGACATGTTTTGAAAAAAAGGTCTTCAAAAATGCTGTGTTCACGGTTCTTAAGTTCAATCTATCGTTCCTTGGTTTGTTTACTGTTTAAATATTTTGTTGTGCTAGTCCACTGCACGTGACTTACTAATCGTTTCCTAATTACACAATAAACAATACATGAAATAATTACATGTAATATTTTTAAAATTTCTTTCTACTGTTCTGTACACGCGTCTACTTTTGAATTTTTGATTGAGTCAGGGAAAGACAGGGTCGTTCATTTTAAAATTTAAAGTCAACAAGGTTTAACCATATGTAACAATAGGAGACGTATAAATCATTACTTTTAAATGTAATAATAATACATATGGACTTGGACTTATTCTTTTACTCTATAATGCCAGTGACCAGTGACCACACAGAACTGACAGAACAATAATAATTATGTTGCCACTATCTGCCCACAAAGATTTACATTTACCAATTAATAAAAATATCTATGATATAATAAATTAATTAAATAATATACAGCACGTGGGCACTTGGACGCCCTATCTATTTAACTTTGGAATCGCTATCGTAATTTCAAGTTTACGCATTTTTATTTTCATTTTATTGGTAGCAAAAGTAGACACGTTTTAATTTGCTATGATTCTAAGTCTATACGCCTATAAAGGTACCCTCATTTTTTGGCAAGAATTCAATAAAAGTGTCAAAATATAAGCGAAATTATTAATTTAAAAAAATCATAATTTAAAATATTTAGGTCATTACTGACTGTACTACTATACTGATATTAATAAAAAAAATCTTGGGCTTGAATTGTGGTATTAAATTGTCATAGGACTAGGACTTGAACAGTTGTCAACAACACGGCATTGACACTGATCTGATCTGATCTAAACCATAGGCCAACAAGCAGTAATAAGTAGCAGAGCGTGGGTGTGTATGTCTACACGTATACAACTGCGTAGACCACAAAAAACTCACGTCTGCTGCGGCTGTAGAGTCTCTAGTTGAATTCCAATTTAAAAAATTTGGATTTCAAAATGTCACATATAACATAACAAGTTAATCAACACTCGTCGCTCGCCATTATTTTTCTGAGATAAAAATAGACTGTATATATGCATACACTAACGAAACGATATAAACGTATAGAGATTCGAGCGGAACGATCACTCATTTAAAACAATGTTATAATTTAAAAGACCCAAAAACCTACACATATCAGTAATTTCCCACAATGCAACCTGTGTTATATTCTTTGTATGTCAAATTTTAAAGCAAGCGTGACTTTAACCTTAAGAAGTCTCCCCCCTCACTTCATTATTGTTAATGTTAAAAATATAATAAAAATATTTCTTATGTGCATTCAAACTTCTGCGACTACCTAAGTGTGAAGTGAAGCTTAAACCATCTGTCTTTAATGTCTGTATTATGTTTTAAATTTGATTGAAAAGCATATACAATTTATTGAAACAATGGCTTTTAATGTTATAATTTGTGTAAATTACAGGAAAAAAGTGTTCAAAAAACTGAAACTAGTAAAAACTTAACTCTGATTAATCCCTATAATAATGGGATCATAGAAAATAGAAGTAGCATCAAGTAATGAAAATAGCAGACCATATGTGTGTAAAATGTATGTATAGAAAAAGACAGCGTATAAAAACAAGATAGTGCTTTTTGCATTTTTCAACTCACCCAACAGGTCCATGGCCATTCTCAGGCGTCCAACTTTGCTTCGCTCGTCCAAATCGTCCCATCTTGCACAATTGTAATTATATTTCTTATTTTTCCTTTTTTTTAAAATATTTTTTCCCCTCTGTACTTACGCTCTATAAGTACGTGAGACAATTTTTTTTTAAACTTTTTATATATGCACCACTTTAACTTTCCATAGAGTAGATATGATTAGTATTTATAAGTACAGTATGTACTTGAATTTCTGCGTTGTTGTTGTTGTTGACGATATTTTGATTTTACAACGTGAGAACTTGCCCCTGTAAAAAAATAAAGAAAACAAGGGACTGCAATTAGAAATGAAGTCAAGCTCAATATCAATACCAATATCAGTACCAATATCAACTATATCAAGATAGCAACTTTTGACTAACTTGGTTACCTTACTTACAATTAGTAAACTTGTAATAATAAATCTATTTAAACTTGAACGTATACAGTAGGAACGATTATCCTACGATTTCACACATATCACGTTTACAATATATGTTGTATCTATATGCATTATATAGTATATGATTTTTGTATGCTAATCGTAAGTTAATTCGAATTTGATCCGGTTTATTGAGTCTCATTTTTATTTTTATTTTGGCTCTTAGGCAAAATATTGAAGATTGACTTTTCTCGCGTGCTCATTGGCTGGTTCTGGTTTTGGTTTTGGTTCTGGCTCTGGTTCTCTGGTAGTGAAATAGTTTCTTAATAAATAATTTTTTTTTCTTTTTAAAGGTTGAAGTTTATATTATGGTATCATTGACATAAGTTACTCGTCTCGTCTTGACCATTGGTGTAATTATACATCAAGTCAAAAACTCACTCACCCCGCCTTAAAGGTTTTTTCATGGTGAGCAGTTTGTTAAATTTTTAGTATTTTTTATTTTCTCATTTTGTTTGTGAGTATTTTGTGAGTTTTTGTGTAATGAACGAATATGAACGGACGAAAAAATTGATGGCCAATTGGACTACTGTCTATAGAGTTGCAGTTTTGGAGCGGGAAATTTTAAATATTAGATATTTATACTTTATAGCTGATAGCATTAACATAAACATGGTTCTTAAATTCTAAGCAGCAGCAGCAGCAGGTAATTAATTCATTTTTGAAATTGTGAAAAATTGGTTTTCAGTTTGAATTATTGTTGTTATAATTGTAATATTTTTTTAATGGGACGTATTTAAGGTCCAAAAATAAAAATAAGCATTTGTCAAAAGCAAAACTAAGGAAAACAATTTGAATATCAAACAATTAAGGCTATTGCTGGTGGGTAAAATTTTTAAGTTAAAAACACATGATTTATTAAGGTAATGTTTCAAAAACTGCTGCAATTCCGTATAATGTGAATGTGTCCAAACAAGTTTACACCCGACTAAAAAATTAAACAAATTAAAAAATATGGAAATAATAAAGTGTTTATTGTAATATGGTGGCAACTAAAGTTAGATATACTTCAAACGGTGATAAAAATACTCATCAAAAAATAAAATACGAAATAACTTGAAAAATAACGCATCAACATTTTAGCAGACAGATATCAACGCCTATCACTTCACTCCAAAAATACGTTAGAAATAAATACAACCTTTGCTTCAGATTTAGATTCAGAGAAGTGGACGTCCACCTTAGTACATCCAAAAAAATTGTTTTTTTTTCGTGTTTTTTGTAGCCTGCCCTAAACTATTATTAAAGCATTCTTCAACAGGAGTCTTGGTTTCGCAGGAGACACGCTTCTGGATTTTCTCCCTTCAGAGATTCTGTGAATTAGAGATGTACCTAAGAACATAATATATCTGTAGAATGGACTGAATGGAGCTGCCTTTGTTTTAAATTGAGAATTAAGTGCACCTCCAATCTCCACTATGCACTATCTGTATGAGTAAATCACGTAACTCATAAATGTACCTACCTGCCTACTTTTGTACTACCTAACTACATAATACCCCGACCAATTAAGCGTCAATTAACTTATTTGAATGTTCAATTCTTGACCGACGCTTCCACTGCCAATGCTATATAGTACTAAAAGTGCAAGGGATTTTATCTAATCGCTAATCATCAGTTCACTTTTTATACGACGTTTATATGAATCAGTGGAAAAAAGGGGAATATTATGTGTAATACCAGTACCGCATAAAAACAAAGCACCTTTTGAGGCCTTGAGTTTAATAGTTTCTTGCACTTTTTTTAAAACTCTACTTTACGCCAAAGTATGGAAACCGCATAATATGTACAAATGTGTGAATCTTTCTTAACAATGAGATATATTTTATTACTCAATGCATAGCATCTGCTAATAAATTGTTTTTCTTTGGGTATTCAGGTAGTCTGGTCCAGAATTCCAGAACAATAATCAGAACAAAGGAAGGACGACAAAAGAACATTAAAAATCAGGGTAGAAGGTTACATCACATCCACATCCTAATCCTGCCAAATTGTATTAAATTAGCACATTTAATTTTATGCGTCAAAATTCAAAAACCTCGTAGCATTCTTAAAGAAAAAAACGAAATAAAGTGCCCTCATTGTCTATTAGCTTTAAAAATAATTGACTAAACTAATTGAAATATTAAAATTGCAAAGTCCATTAAAACAGTAGCATAGTGTAAAGTAGTTTGCAAATTTAAAAAAAAACTAAAACATGTCAGGTAGGTGCATTATTGTAGAAACCATTTGCCATTTGGAATGCTATGTCCCAAGTCAACAATTCAACAATAGTAATGCAAAAAAAAAGAAATGTGGCACTGCAACGCTAAACAGTAAAAGGGCAAAAACACCGATACAGAGATGCTGCCATGACAATAAAATTTTGAAGCTAAAAAAAACTAAATAGTAAAAGTAAAAACAGTTTATGAAATGAAAGCAAATTAAATGATTGCATTTCGTACATAATTTTACTTTTACACTTTTAGTTGGAATTCGGAATGCAATTGTTGTGTAATATAGTTTCTAATCAGAATGATGAGACTTAAATACTTTAATACAGAGGTTGCAAAATACTATATGTGCCTACATACATATATGTAATTGCCTTGACAAAATGTGGGCCATACCATATACTGCCAACTGTCACTGTCAAAAACCTACATGTATGGGCGAAGTTTAGCTTATACAGTTTTTCTAGTAAAAGTAAAACGTGGCTTTAAACGTTTTTAAACTCGTCACATTTCAAAATCATATATACATCTGCAAACACAAACGCTAGAGCTGTAATATTATTCTCAAAATCAAGCAGGTAATTATGTAATTTTTTTTATTCCTATATGAGGCCCTCAGTTCTTCACTATCAGTAGTAATTGTAATTATTATATAAGAAATAGGTATATTCCAAATTCAAAGAAATAATTTAATTTCACTTTTAACTTGGGATGATAATTATCCAAAAAAGTAAAATACATCGACACGGCAATGACAATGACATACTAACAATGCATAAACGTGTATACTGCAGATGGCAGATTGCATAGGTAGATATGTAGGCCATTTGTGTTACTGACTGCCACTGCCACCGCCACCATTTTCTCAGTACTCTCAGTACTGCACTCCAAAATCCAAAAGTTGCACTTTTTTCTAGTTAATTTTCCTTTTTAAGTTCTACTGTAGAACTACAAGTAAAACCAAAATTAAATCTCCATTAGTACTTTCTGAGTTAAAGCACATTAGGTTTCTATCGTAAAATTAAACTATTGTCGCGCTGTGACTGCCCCTGAGAGCCTTCAAATTTAAACATGAGCGTCACCATTAACGTCATAACGTTCGCCGTTCGTATGGCCGCTATGGTTTGAAGTTCGGCAGGGGCTACAATTTTAAATGTTGATGAATAAATTGCAAATAATAAAAAATAGCTTCTAATTTTTAACACTACAGGTAAATTAATTATTTAATTGAAATCGATACGAAATTGGAGTAAAACAACCAACGCCTTTTACGTCGCTACAAAATCCTCATTCAAAATTTTTTTTTAAACTTTTAAATTCGTGATCAAAGGCTTTTTTTCTTGGTTTACAAAGTACTACACAACACTCTTTGTTAAAAGATACACAAGAATGAAAACAAATTTTGACCTTAAAAATTTTTACCACATTTATTAAAATATTGAAAAATTAAAATCAGATATTTGCCAGCCTTCTGTGATGAGCCTTTGATCGCCTCAGTCAAAATTCTCAGAAAATATAAAGTAAATAAAACA
>JAQFZE010003944.1:0-11849 GCA_034695245.1 Dicyrtomina saundersi
GAAGGAAGTAATAACGTGGAATTGGTTACTTTCAATAATTTTGTTGAATATATATTATACTAATTTGAATATCGTGTGTGAAGTATCAAAATGGACCATATCCAATTTAAAATAAAGCTAAAATGAGTTATTTCAAAAGAATTATAAAAGAGTTAGATGGGGAAAATATTAATTATTACGAGTTTTTGAAGAGTGCAAAATGTTTTATTTACCTTTTTTTGAAAAGTGCAAAATGTTTTATTTACCTTTTTTTGAAAAGTGCAAAATGTTTTATTTACCGTTTTTTGTGTAAGTGCAAAATGTTCTATTTACCGTTTTTTTTAAGTGCAAAATTTTCTATTTACCATTATTTTGAAAAGCGCAAAATGTTCTATTTACTTTTTTTTTGTTTAAAAGTTCAAAAGGTTCTATTTACAAGCTTTCAGAATCATGATAATTTAATTTATTTTAATTTTCGTAGGTGATGCATTTTGTTTTTAGCTAAAAATGGAAATGGGTCATTTTGATTCTTGTCAGACGACATACATACATAATGTTCTTACCTTTATTTATATTAACAATTTTAATTGGTACAAATACTAATCAAATTGTCAATTTAAATAATAAGTTTTTCAAAAAAAACTATCTGTTTCAGAAAAGGATTCTACTACTATATAAAGATCAGCTTAGAATGTAGAAACATCTGAGAAACCTGGATATGTGGAGCGGTCCGACGGACGCCGTAGCACGAAATTTTGAGCATTTTTTTGAAGCCATTTTTTGTTTAGAAAACGGGAAAAATTCTTCAAAGCTTGACGAATTAATTTTATTAAATTTGTCTAATGTTTTTGCTTGTTTTGTTTTGCAGAGAAAAAAACTGTTGTCTGTATTACATAAGTCACTGTGTTAAATGCTAAGTACAGCTTATCTATACTTTTTAGTTTTAATTTATGACTTTTGGACTCAATTTTAAAAAATATTTAAAAACAAAACTTAAGAATACAGTTCAATTAAACTGGTTGATACTGGTAAAAGTTCTATGTACACATTTCACTGACAGATAATAAATTTTGTCCACCGTAACTACTGTAATTAAGCGCAACCGTAACCGTCACCGTAATTGGCGTAATTGGTAAATGTAAGTAAGTGGCAATAATTTGTCGTAGGCCTTCTTCGTTATGAATTTGCGAGCCGAGGCAGAGATTATTTTTTTAAGAAAACAAAATAGGGAACCACACCTTATCACAATAATATATACAAAAAATATAATGATTTAGCTTAGCATATAGCCACAAGCTTATAGATTGGCATTATTAAAAAAATAAAATATTACTACAAGTAAATACTGTTACAAACTATATACTTTTTAACAAACTGATCTAGCTCAGTCTGAGGCCAGGGTTGACGGGGACGGTTACGGTTCGGTATTGAAAGAATTGATGAACAATGTATCTGACTGAGAATTCATTTCTGAGCTTCATAAACACGACACACACACAAATCAAAAACATGCAGGTAGTTAGTATACTTGCGTCGTTTTCATATTCATTTTTGGCTTAGTAGTTAGTCGTAATCCTAAACGGTATTTGAACAGGGACTAAAAAAAAAGCTAAAATATTCAAGAACATACTCACACGCATTAAAGCATAAAATTACGCCATTAAAATTTTGAATGCTAACGATCTATTAATGATTTTTAAAGTGTATTCTAAGTTGTAAGTAGAGTAGACGCACATATTAAATATCCAACCTCAGAGAGACCAAAGCAAGCGCCGTTTTCATAAAAATTCCTTAAAGTACCTATACCTATAATCTACCGTATTTCCTGTAATAGCAGACGGGCCTGTAATAGTGGACGGGTCTGGGTGGTCGAAGCTTTAATAGTAGACGGGTTCTATTTAACACACTATTATATGGCAGTAGACGGGCCTGTAATTGTAGACTGTTCTGGTTCTGAGAGGTCGGAATTTGACTAGTAGACGGGGTCCACTATTACAGGAAATACGGTACATAATTAATTACATACACACAATATCCTGATATGTAATTATATAATATACTGCACACAAATTAACCTCCTGTAAAATTACATACAATTTTCTTTTATACATATAATTATCTCAGTTGTTAACAGTATTTAATTTAGTATTAACCTATTCGTATAGGTATTGTTATTATGGTTAGCAATCCAAAGTGGAAGCGATATTAATTATAAGACTCAAATTTTTTCTTCACCCGTACCAGTACCAGTGTCAGTAGTTGAACAAGAGCGAGAGAACGAGGGAAATTCTTGAATATTTTTTAACTCAATATTTTCTATATTTTCCACAAAAAAACTGTACAAAAATCCACAATGTATGTCTATTGTCTATACTATAATGAATAATGTCGTTCCTTTAACTTGGCGATAATCCGAGACACGAGAGAGTTTTTATTTTATTAATAAAATTTAGCGCTTATATTACGTATATAGCACAATTTATTCATTTTAACTTAAAACTTGTACCTTTAATTAAAAAAAAATCAGGTCAGAATCGGTATCGGTATCAATCTGAATCAATTGCTTTGAATTGCGATATTTGCGATGGATGGACGAAAAAGAAAAAGATAGTTTAATAAAAATATTTGCTACAAAATTTGAAATTCAAGATTTACTTACTTGCTAAATAGTAAATAGCAAATGTTAAATAGAGTAAGTAGTACCTGAGTGAGGAGAATCTGGGCGTCGTAGTGGACATGTTCCTTTTACTAAAATCACCTCCAGACAATAAATAATTTAATCGGCTAAGGAATCCTCCTTTTTTCGTCTTCTTCTTCTGAGTGGTCTTCTTAGTGGTCTTCTTTTCGCAGGTATAACTGCAGTACTGCACGCGTCTCTGTATTTTAATTGCTCTAAGAAGGCAATTACTTTTAAGCGAAGAACTTCTGGATGTTGGATGCTGGAGGCTGGATATACTTTATACTTGCGTAGACTAGCCGAATATAAAAATTTAATATGGCTTATAACTATAATATATGTACCTTTTAACTTGGCTATACTTTACGTGTGGGATATTTACACTATGCCATTTCAGATTTCAAATTTTTATGAAATTTAAATGCTTTGAATTGACAAACTTAATGCTTTGTATTTTTCTCCAAAAATTTCTAGTTAAAAAAATATCCAGTACATTGCACACAGGATTATTACGTACACACAATATTATGCCCCTGTCAGTCGTTCGTCAGTTGTTGACTATTGAGTTTTGAGGAGGCTATGTTGAAAGCTATGGGTGCATTTCAATTTCCATTTAATAATAATATTATTACACAGTCCTTTGTACATGGCATGGTCCTGATCTCCTGATCTCCTTTGCCTTTATGATCGTGGCTTGAATTCAACTTGTTGTTGTTACAGTCACTATGTATACTATGGTAATTATAGCCTACAGAAGCTATAAAATGAGCGAGATAAGCTCCCCAATTTAGTGAGTATAGGCTATAGCTTGGCTAAACCAAACAAACGGACATTAACGCTTAAAAATTATAATCTCAAATTGGTCAATTGAATTTTATCTGTGATAATTATTTATAAGTGCCAAGAGGAGAGGTGGTTTCGTTGTGGTTGTCGTTGTCGTTGTCGTAGAAGCAGAATTATAGAAAATTATACAAGTTACCTATATAGTATGTATATATACACATAGATATTCAGATACAGGAGATTCTCAAAGTGCTAATATAGTTAAAAAATTTATAAGGCTATGATATAGTATAGTAAAAGTGTATTGTATTTCTCTGTGTAGCGCTTGTCAATAATTAAAAGTGTATCTTCCAAGTTTCAAGTCTGTGAGTGAAGAAAATTCGAATAAACTTTTCCATGAGGATTGTTCTCAAATTTCAGGAGTGTAATACATGCAGAGGAGATGGTGATGATGATGATGATGATGGGGGAGAATAGGTTCCATATGACGTAATAAATTAACATTAATACATACCATTGACAATGTATTTAATATATTAATGTAGTTATGTTTTTTTTAGCTACCTTCGCGAGTTGGATGGAGTTCGGCTTCGGCTTCGATTTTGTTGTTCGTGTTCACACAGTCCTAACGAAAAAGTGTGATGAGTGCCTATGTGCGAGTGTGACTGCTAGGACACAGTATCAGTATTCCTTGTATGATAAAAATGCTCGACATGCATGAATTTTATGAATATTTAATGTTCCTTTTCATTTCGATATTTTACATGAGACATAGTAATTTTGTGAGTGTGGATCAAGTACAAATAGAGTATGAGAGTATATTATGGGGATGGTGATGACGCTGAGTGTGTAAATCTGTGCATATTGTAAAAGTGAAGTAGCAAAATGGGTCATTTATGTATTTTCGGCTAGAATTAAAATAAGCTATTTCCACGTACTTATAAAACAAAATGAGGATTTTATTAAATTTGAATGTTGAACTGAATTGGGAACGTTTTTGCATGTCGTGTGGCTCTAGGAATTTTAAAATAAACACTTCAAAAAATAGTGCTACTTTTAAAGATGATACAGATTCAAAGTAGCTCGATTGGCTCTTGCGTTATTTTTTTAAACTTTAGTGAACCGCAACTGTGACCAGACAGCGCAAAATTAATGCATTCCATTAAATTTACTTTGGACGGACAAGTACTATTTAAAAGTGATGGCCAGCTGGCTTTTTAGAATGTGTATTTTTGAAATTGTAGAGTTAAATATTAAAAACTGGATCAAGCAAGAGTTTTGGAAAAGTGTAAAATATTCTAATTTCATGTTTTTGAAATGAGTACAATTTTCTGATTTCATGTTTTTTGTAATGTGCGAAATTTCCCGATTTCATAGTTTTAAAAAGTGCATATTTCTGCATTACTTAATATCCACAACTTGCTTTTTTTTTCTAGCTTAAGTACATGATTTTTCATGCACATAAAATACAGCGAAATTCTTTTAGAATCCTTTGTACTTAGATATAACATTTTGCTTTGAGGTCAATTTTGAATCTTCACTAACGATACACTATGCGTGCGTACATGGTACATGTCACGGTGTTTAATGAGAAAGTTCAAGTGTATTAGTAATTCCGAAACGTTTTTTTTCCTCGCTCCCATCCCACCTTGTAATATTGTAATTGTAATCAGCTATACATATTTATGCACAGATGCTTACACACACGCTGAGTTCTGGCCCTGGCTTTGGTTTCAATTTTGTTTAACTTATAGTTTTGAGCGTGTATCAGGAAATCAGGAAATATATTTACCGTATATCCTGTAATAGTACTCCCCGTATACTATTCAAGCGCGAACCTCTTATCGTCAGTCCCACTCGTAGCGTAGTATTAGTATTACCGTACAGTGTACTGCCATATAATAGTATGCTAAGTAGACCCGCGTGCAGGACTTCTTCTCAAACAGAGACCTCCCAGACCCGCGTAGTGCGTAGTATTAAGTATTACAAACCCGAGCATTATTATAGGACATGCGGTACTTATTTGTGTTGTTGTTGGTTGGGAAATACCGGGGATGACGGGGGAGAGATTCCCCTATGTAAATATATAACATATATACTGTTCATAAAAATACCCTTCACATGCAAACACTGCACTCGTTCAACTGTCTTCCTTATTGTACCAATTTTAGTTAAGTATATGTAAATTTCAATAATTCTGTGTAAGGTGTGAATAATTGATGAAACAATGGTTATTTATTTTCATATCATTTGCCTAATTTCAACTATAAAGCATGATATTTCCCATTTTAAAAAGTACCTAGTAATCAATAAGTTTTTAATAAAAATAAATAAATAAATAAATTACATATTCTAAATTATTTATAAGCTGTAAGTTTAATTTTTGTTAACTGAATTTTCACGCAATGGTTAAGCTAAATTACAAGGGTGTCATAGGGTCCTAGAAATGGGGATATTTGGATGACATCATTTATGGACGACCCCTAAGGAACGAAGAGACTTTTATAATGGAGGGATTGCCACCAGCCACCATTTACCATTTACCACTACCATGGAAACGAAGTAAACGAGAAATTAATACGACCAGAGAAATCAGATACTGTTGAGCTGAACGTTGTTGTACGCGGTACCGGTTCAGTAACTCTAAAAGAGTATGTTGTTTATTCAGTAGTCAAGGCGATGGAAGGGAAAGGGTTTAATCATAAACATCTTTCAGGATTTATTCCTATCTCCCAGCAGCCTATAGTCCCCTGTCCCCGTCCCGATCGGCGGTCCCCGGACCCGGACATCAATACAAAATTAATTATTATTGAACAAAATTTTCCCGTTCCTATATTGTTCATGCTGGAGAAAAAATCGCAAATTAAAATGAAATCCTGAGGGATGTATTTTGTGGGGTACGAAATTTTGAACCTATGATCAATCATGGAAAGCAGTAAGCACCAACAAATGTTTGCCATCTATACATAGCATACATGTTTAATAGTCGTCCCGTTTAAACGAATGAATGAGTAATTATTTTTAAATGATATGCAGCTCTTGCGTCCAACCAAAATTGTAAACATAATGAAGCCGGCAGTCCCTATAATTAATTTACAGTTCACTATTAAAATTCACATGTCTAATGAAAAAGCCAGGAAGCAAAATAGCCGATCGCCAATTCTCACTAATGATAAAATTGCCTTTCTCCAATTCACACTATAAGTAAAATTGCCAATCTCCCTTTTTTGACTTAAATAGCATATAATTTGAGCACAATAATCGGTAAGAAATATCTACTTGCTTATATTGCTCGACAAAAATTATACGCAATTAAATACATTAAAAAATGAAGACCAGTAATTTTGTTTTTAGTGAGAAAAATGGAGAACGACAATTTTGCCATTAGTGAGGAGTGGAGATACGCAATTTTGTTCTTCAATAGCGGCATGCAACTTTTACACAATAAGTTTTTTTACACAAAAATAAATTTTATAGAGACAAAAGGAATCGAATAAAATTTTAAAAAATTATACGGTAATTCTTTGAATGAAGGTTTATGTTTCCCTTTATTATTTTTCCTCTCCGTATAACCTTTCAGTGCCTTTCACCCAGCACTCAACTTTTTACAACGAACACATAATATGAAGGTAAGTGTAAATCCAACGTTGATTACAACTGGTCTACGGGGCAAAGTAAAACCGGAAGTCAGTCCACTAGCAAAAAAGTGTGACTTTCTTAGCCGGTTCATTACCTGCATCATTCATGAGCTTACACAATTTAAAGGAGGGTGCTATGGTGTAAGGCGTAAGTAAAAAGAAAAAGATAGCTGGGCAAGCTGGGAAAGGACACTGCATGTGGTGGTGGTGATGGTGAAACTCCGCTGTCTATCACAAAGAATGAGATTGGGGCATCCAAGAGATTTCATTCATTGTGACTACTTCAATATTTGCACAGTATATAAATTTATTATTCCATTTAATTCAATTGGAATGACCTTTTTTCGGAGCAACGCATCGGAGGGAGATAACCTTGAGAAAGACAAGGGCTATTTGGCAATCCAAACTTGTGATTGATTGTACATAGTACATCATTCGAAATCGAAAGCTACATACCTTTTAAATAAACTTAATATCATCCTGTGAGCCCATTTATACTCATCACTTATATTAAATGGTGGATAGGTAAAATAAGTAGGCTGACGTGAGGAATTTTATTCTCCTTTGACATTGAACTTGAATGGATTAATGGAAATGGATAAGTTCATTTTTTGTTCCGTGAGATCGACATCGACATCGGCTTCGACAAAAAAAAAAGAATTATTATTATTTTGATTGAGGGGAGAGATGCGTGGTGCGTAGGACGCGCAATCAAAATCAAGCCCATCCCAACTAATAAATGTCCCCCAACCCCAACCGGTAACCGGCAGCCATACCTGAAATATTGAAATGCTCAAAAAAATTATTATTAATTAAATATCCCTATATACCTAGCTCCACTTACATGGGGTTATGTGTAGAGACGAAAGATTTTAAACTGTTCTTATTACTATAGTAAATTCCCAATTTATCCAAATTAATACCATTAAAATTAGACAGAGAAACCTGGGACTGTACGGGACCACAGGCAAAGTCAAGTCACAGATAAGTTACTTTGCTGAATGACTTAATTTATACTTACTTAGCTCTCGTTTAATTTGTGAGATAATAACCACAGGTAAACATATAGAAAATGATTAAATGATAAGTACAAAAGCATGTAGAAGATAAATTATGTAAAAGCTATATAGAAAACTGGAGGCTGGAACTGGATCACATGATATAATAACATTGAAGCTGAATACACACGCGAAACAAAACGTGACGTAGAAATGAAGCATGCATAGCATAAGTATGGTAAATGACATGGGATGGGGATGGGATTGATGAGATGATGAGATGCAGAGATCATGGATCAGCAGACAATCAACATTTCCACATCTTCCCATGATGTTAAATTCCATTGCCAAATCCAAATCCATTAAAGACCAACCTGCGCTTTTGTAGTTTCCCGGTTTCCAGGAGTCACACGTCAATTGTGCAGGTCTTTCGTTTCGTCTCGTCTCCCTGCCTCTTTCGCTCGTCGTCTCTCTCTCGACTCGAATCCCAACTTCACACAAACCATCCTTTCTCTCAGCCAAGGCTGATGGTTATACTCCTCTCGTAGATTACCTCTCCATTCCAGTTCCAGATCTTCTAATTTTGTGGTTTACTCCAGTTAAATTTACAAATTAGGATTTTAAAATGGCGTTATTCCGTGCACTCACCACCGCAGCGTCTAAACAGGTAATTTATAAATTGTCTCCTTTTAAATTAAATTCGTCATTTTTCATAATATTTTTCATTCAGCAGTACGTACTTTCATAAAAATCTGAATAAGTTTGCTCGTTTTTGTATAGGAATTTATAGAGAAGTAGTATGTATTACTAACATATTGGTTGGGTAGCCTTTTTTTCCCCTTTCATTTCATTGTGTAAGTACTTTGTGTGTAGACAAAAGTTATAGTTTTTTTTAGTACTAAGGCAGTGCAGCGCATGGAGTTTTTAGTTTAACATTTAAGGCTATATAGTACGTATGACGTATATATAGATTGATCACGAGTTCCTTCTTCCTTCTTGGTGAATACAAATACAGGAACAGCACCATGGCCTTTATTAGCTGGCTACCCGCTACCGGTACCGATACCGGTACCGGTTTTGGCATATAGGGCTTGGTCTACGAAGTAGAAGTAAGAAGTACTTACGTATCGATCCCTAAAAATACCCGAGAAAGCTAGCACGTAACGTTGAACGTGCGTATCCTTTCTTGATAATTCTTACTATGTGTAGTTTTAGTATATATAAGTATTTATAACTACCACCACAAGTATGAATAATTGGGAAATAAGGATCGAACGAACCTACTTACTTGAGTATGTACCTACCTATATTTACCAACTTTTCTAAATGCCAAATAACTTTATGTTCGTGTTTATGCTATTTTGGCATAAATTCAAAAAAATCTGTAAGCCCATTAAGGTAAAGCCAATAGTATATAGTACATGGGATCATGGGATGGGGTATGCGAATCTGTAACAAACTGTAAGACCATGTAACAGGGAAGGACTACAAAATGTGAATTGTTCCAAAGTCCAAATGTACAAATTTTATTGTGTAACTTTGAAATTCAATGGCTGCTTACTCATTATTACTATTGACTTATTTATTGTTTATATTAAAAATTGTTTATTTCTACCGAAGAAAGGTAGGGACTGGGGACGTCTCTTTCATTAGACAGTTAGGCATAATTATTATTGTTTTTCTGATAGTGCTGATAAAGCGGATTTTTGTATTTAGGATGTGGCGCATGTAAAAATTTTGTGTGTTCAATATTTGTATTCTGTATCAATGAAGTAATAATTAATGTACTAATTGTTGGTGATAGAATATATTGTAATATTCTCAAAATTGTTTTTTTTATTTAAAGCGCCTGAGCCCAATCGTCACCGTTTTCACCCGTAGTGAGAGTACAAATTTAAAAGATGTTTTATCAAAGAAGATTCCTATCGAACAGGATAACGTTAAGAATTTCCGAAAGGAATATGGGAGTACGAAAATCGGAGAAGTCACCGTCGAAATGGTAATATTTATTTTCATATTAAATAATTTTAAATTTACAATAAAATTAGAATTAGTATAGTACGAAAGTATTTAATTCGAATTTTTTGTTCATTATTACAGCTTTAATTTAATTTAATTGTAATATTATTATTTCATCCTCGTAGGCGTACGGTGGTATGCGTGGAATTAAGGGGATGATCTGCGAGACTTCAGTACTTGACGCGGATGAGGGAATTAGGTTCCGTGGTTATTCTATCCCAGAATGCCAGAAATTATTACCAAGAGCTCCCGGTGGGAACGAACCCTTACCTGAAGGCCTATTTTGGCTTCTAGTTACGGGAGACATACCTACGGAAGAGCAGGTTATTGAATACCAATATTTTAAATTAAATTACTACACTTCAATTTTACTTTACTAAGGTGCGCTTTGTTGTGTGCCACGCTAATAAAATCAGCCAGATTTAATGTATCTGTTATAATATAAAATACTTGAATATAAAATGTAATACAATACAATGTAATTAATATACTTATGCCTAATGTATTATAATTCAAATATGTGCACATGCAGGTAAAATCCATATCAAGAGAGTGGGCTGATCGTGCTGACCTTCCAGCTCATGTCGTAACCATGTTGAATAATTTCCCATCCAATCTACATCCCATGTCGCAGTTCTCAGCAGCTGTAACAGCACTTAATTCAGAATCCAAGTTTGCTCGTGCATATGCTGAGGGCGTACATAAAACCAAGTATTGGGAAGCAACTTATGAAGATGCTATGGACTTGATTGCTAAACTCCCACCAGTTGCAGCAACCATTTACCGTAATTTATATAGAAATGGCTCAGCTATTCCAGCACTTAAAAAAGATAGAGATTGGAGTTGGAATTTCACAAGTATGTTGGGATATGACGATGCTAAATTTATTGACCTCATGCGACTTTACCTTACAATTCACAGGTATATTTTTAGCATAAAAGTGTTTTTCAATTAATTAAATACTATTTAGGTATAAGTATTAGTATGTTACTTTTATAGATACATATTTTCCATTAGTTTGATTGAATGATATTATATTATTGTGTTTAGTACAGAAATTTCCACAACCCATGAAAATGATAAATTGATCGAGTTTGCAGCTTTTTATTTTGGATTTAATTTATAATTTGTTTTTTTTGCATTATTATAGTGACCATGAAGGAGGTAATGTAAGCGCTCATGCTACACATTTGGTAGGCTCAGCTTTGTCAGATCCCTATCTAAGTTTTGCTGCTGGCTTGAATGGGCTTGCTGGACCACTTCACGGTTTGGCTAACCAAGAAGTAAGATTACTTTAAAGATTTGGCACACTTTTTAAAAGCTATCATTTAAAAAGCATTAGCAAATGATATTTCTATTAATTGTAAAGCTGCCTACATGCCCATGTGCTAAACTTCACAATCGATAATTTTACTATAGGTCTTAGTTTTCTTAACCAAAGTAGCCAGTGAAATTGGACTCAATGCTACCGAGGATCAATTAAAAGAATTTATCTGGAAAGAATTGAAATCTGGACGTGTTGTTCCTGGATATGGCCATGCTGTACTTCGTAAAACAGACCCCAGATATACATGCCAGAGAGAGTTTGCCCTCAAACATCTACCAGAGGACCCTATGTTTAAATTGGTATCCACTATTTACAAAGTTGTGCCACCAGTTCTTTTGGAGACTGGCAAAGTTAAGAACCCATGGCCCAATGTGGATGCTCATTCAGGCGTCCTCCTCCAGGTACATAATTTTGAATTAATTCTAATA
>JAQFZE010003945.1:0-11849 GCA_034695245.1 Dicyrtomina saundersi
TATGCTGTGTGATTTTTTTTCCAGACCAAGCCCTCATAAGGAAACCGCACCTTGGGGGAAAGCAAAGCCTTCAGGTGGAAATTCGTCTTTTCAAGACTTTCAAGACAGTGTTCGGGATGCATGGGACATCGAAGATGATGAATTTGCTGTGATGTCTTCTGGTAAAGGATATTTCATCTATTCAACCTTTGAATGTAATCCATTATGTATGGTGATAGTGTGTTGCAAATTATATAATTTAAATACCTGACTTATTATGTTCTCAATCACACAGATGTAAAAATTAGCAAAAAAGTTGCTCAATCAACGGCGTTAAGCGTCATAAACTGTCACAGAACAGGTGGCACGTTACCCTCGACACATCAGGAAGAAAGACTGCATCAAAATTTAGAAAGATCTAACTCAAATAGCTCCGGCACAAATAATCAATTTAGCAATCATAGTGGTGAGTATTACAGCGAGTCCAGTTTTTATTTTTTTTTATTTGTATGTGCTCGATGCTCGATGCTAACTATTGTTAGCATAGCTTTTATAATATGAAGAAGTAGCACCCTTACTTTTTTTATTTTGTCCTTGTATTTGAGAAGAAGAAGAGTTTGTTGAAGCAAAAGTTTTGATTGTTTTATATATCCTGGTTGCCTTGACCAATTCATTTCTGTATATTTTCACGCATTTATATTTGTATAACAGCATGGAGGATATGGTGTTCCTTTTATTCGCATGCTTAGATAATTTATGATTATCACCTATATTTCAAAATAACGAGGTTAATAACATTGTCAACATTTTAGGTATAAATGATGATCAGGCTGCTCACTCCTGCTCACCAGCAAGCAGGTTGGATACCTATGGAGTACTAAGAAATAACATGTCAAAACCTAAAGTGATTTCTCGTAACGGTGAGTGAATTTTTGCGTAATACAGTTTTAATTTAGTACTTCCGATGATTATAATTTCATATTTAAAACTTATTAAAATTTAAAACCAGAAACTGAGAGAGAAAAGGGAAAATCCGATAAAGTACGTACCCTCCTTGAAGGTCCAAATAGTACAGATCTAAAAGAGCTTCAGTCCTTAAGTTACTCAGGATTACCAGTCACGGTTCGTGGAACTGCTTGGAAATTGTTAGCTGTAAGTTAAAATGTTTTCGAGGCTAATGACCTATATTATATAAAATATTTAACGCTGGCATAAGAATAAGTATACGCCGTTTGACGCCGTGGTTATTTTTATAATTTTCGCAGGGTTATTTACCAACGAATGTAGATAGAAGAAAAGAAGTCTTAGAAAGGAAGAGAGAAGAATACTGGAAATGCGTTCAACAGTATTATGATTCTCGTTTAGACGAATCACACCAAGATACGTTTCGCCAAGTAAGTGTTTTGTGATTTTACCAAAAATTTAAAGCGTACCTATTTAGTATTTTGAAGGTGTTCCCTGGATGAAAATTATTGCTACTTTCGAATCTATATAAGCTTTTGTTGGCTGTAGATTGCCTTGCCTTCTACTAGGAGCTATTCGGCGTTAAATTATTTTCTCTTTTGAATCAAGATGTTTTATACCTAAACTTTTGCATGTTTAGATACATATAGACATTCCTCGGATGTGCCCTTTGATTGCATTGTTCCAACAAACCGTGGTTCAAGAAATGTTTGAGAGAATACTCTTTATATGGGCTATTAGACATCCTGCGTCGGGTTATGTTCAAGGCATGAACGATCTTGTTACGCCGTTTTTTGTTGTCTTCCTCGAAGAACTTTTACCTCCAGGTAAGAGATTACGAGTATAATGCAATCCGAATTTTGTTTGGTTATTACCATTAAATTAAATTTGTATAATAAGAGTTGCTATCTGGTTTAAATAGATCTAGAAGTTGAAAGTTTTGATGTAAGTAAACTACCTGAAGATCAAAGGAATAATATAGAAGCTGATTCTTACTGGTGCATGTCGAAGTTTTTAGATAGCATTCAAGTAAATTACATATTCGCTCAAACTGGTATTCAAGAGAAAGTCAAGAAATTAAAGGAACTTATCGAAAGAATTGACGGTAATTTCAATCACAGAGGTTTTAAATACTTTGTTTTACCTTCAGTTGGCTCAATTTTATCAAAAGAATTAAATTTTTAATTACTTTAATTTATTAGCAACACTTCATAATCATCTTCAGAGACACGAAATTGATTATCTTCAGTTTTCTTTCCGTTGGATGAATAATCTTTTAATGAGAGAGTTACCATTACGATGTACTATTAGACTATGGGATACGTATCTTGCGGAACCAGATGGATGTGGTTCCGTCCTGCTTTATGTTTGTGCTGCGTTCCTCCGTCACTGGCGTGATCAACTTATTAAACAACGTGACTTCCAGGTGATTACTACAACATAACTAAATATATCGGCTTATTTTAGATTATATGTAGAGGAGACATGTATCAGGGCTTATTTTATTAATTGCAATACTTTACTTCGTAGGGACTGATGCTTCTCCTTCAAAATCTACCTACACAACAGTGGGATAGCTCTGACATAAGTTTGATCGTTGCCGAAGCGTATAGGCTCAAATACACTTTTGATAGTGCCCCCAAACACTTTTCTAGTAACAACAGTAGTTCAGCAAGTAGCTGATTACCTCAGTACTCGCGTCCAGTAGCGTCATAGAAATTACTCGTGAAAATATCGTCTCGTTTGTTGTCATCGTCAGTGTTCGAATTTCAGGCCTTACATATCATATATAATGGTGATTTTTTGTCTGACTACTTTATTGGATTAAATCACGTTTTCCAAAATTGTCTGCCTGTATGCTCAGTAAAAAATGAGTGTAGTTTAGTTCGAGTTATCCTTATGGTTAACACAAGATAGGCTCCGTAAAACAATATTTGAAAAAGTTATTTGTTTTGGCGTATGTGTAAGATTCTTATGATACGTGCATGTAAGTGCACGCTGTAAATCGAATCATGTTTCATTTCATGTTTTACTCTTGTTATAATTTTGACCTGCTCCGGATTCCTTGTATCTGATAATTTTATTAGTTGAAATGCAAAGTTACTTTGCATTGAAATGATTGTGAAGGGCTAACATAAATTGTTGTTTAGTAGCTTAGCATTTATTTTGTCTTGGAGTGTAATAACATAGCCTGTGGAAAGTAACAGGTTTTGTTTTTTTCCAACATTTTTTGTATGTAACTGCAGAGCAAGTGAACCTGGCCTAAATACAGGGTTAGCGATTATATTATAGTCTAGCATGAATAACTCTGCTTTCAGATTAAACCGGCAGAGTTTCAATGTCTAAACGGTGCCTGGTAGGTTGAGCACCTCAACTCGGTAATCGAAAGAATCTTCAATAGTCAAAGTCGGGAATTAGCATTCACAAAAACACATAACACTGAAGATTCTTATTACTTCTACGTCTTCATATTTTTGTCTACTTTTATCTGGAAATCCGGATGACAGCTAAAAATTTAATCTAGGATCCGGCGATGCTATCACACATCACTTTTGTAAAACTATAATTAACTAGTAATCGGTTTCGGATTTCATGTTTATAGTTAAAATAACCAAGTTGAAAAATTAAGTACAACGACAAATACGTTAGTTATGGTATTATTATGCTACGCATCTGTGACTGTGGTAATAATGCCGGTGAGTACGTGAAAGTGCAACTTTGTCAAGGGAAATATATAACACTTTCTACTTTCATGTCTAACCCAATACCAGTGAATTGTAGTATTATTGTTAAAGTTTTATTATTAAACATTGACAACTCAACTCTATCATTAATTGTACTACGTCGATAGGTTGTGAGCTGGTATCGTAATATTATAAACTCCGAAGGAAATTCACGACTCTTGCCGTGAATGATATGACAATCTAAACCTAATTAAGCAAATTATGCTATTTTGTAATGGGCCAGTAATTTTTTATGATTGTACATTTTACTTCATGTAGTATTTAATTTAGGTATATTCAGATTTGAGCTAAGTAAAATAATATTTACCGCTTAGAACGCAGATATGTATGCGTAAATAATAACCTTTATGCAATTGTGTTTAGTACTGTCAACACAACACCAACATATTATTATTTTCGTAAAACACCCATATGTGCTACTGGACAATGTTTACAAAAATATTGACTCCTGCCGAACATTAAGTTGTATGGAATGGCATGCCTGGATGGAAGTCATGGAATACTCGGATTGTAGTGTTTTCTATTTCAATTCTAAATTGATTTTAAAACTTTGTGCGGACAGTTTACGGTCTTTAAACTGACTTACCTACGGTTGTTTCTTCCGAGGCTTTAACACATCATTGTACAAGTGGGTTGACATTTTTATCTACAGTTAATTATTGTTGGACAAGAAGTTTAGAATCTATTCAGTTCATCGTCGTATTCATACGGTAAACTGCAAATCAAATATGGAAATTTCTGGAATTGTTTTTACCGCAGGGTACACTGTCAACTGTGTGCGAAGTTAAGAAGATATGGAAATCTTAAGGAACTGCTATTCTTCAGTATTCAGTCATAATGTGTCCGGTGTATTTATTTAATTATTATAATGTTTAAAATGTCTTGCATCAAAAATGAATGACATGAAAAAATTAAAGACTGTTTATATAATTGAATCCTTGAAAAGAAAAAGCAGCCGGCATTGAACGAAGTCTACTATAAGGAGCATGTTAGTTGCATGCATTGCCAAATAATATAATGTCAGCGATTGTTTCTGCCTCAATCTCGATTTATATGTTTATCAAATTACGAAAGTTTGTCCCAGGTGCCACATTTTTGTAGTAAATACGATGCAACAAAATGAAAAACCTACTATTTACCATGCCCACATCACTTTTCTTCGGTATTGTACATTGAGTACATTCACATATTTTAGTTCAATCATTTTAAAATTACCTTAACCTAATGTTTTGTTATGTGCGATGTAACATTATTTTCAATTGGGAGCAAACGTAGCCTTGTACTGAACTAAATATATGATCTAGGCACTCATTTTTCCTACATGTGTTATCGTAAAGCGATTAAAATTGGAAAGATTGTCAGTATCATCCGAGGACATTTATCAAATTACTACATTGTTCTATCAGTGTTGGATGACTGTATAACGATTATTGAAATTGTATCTATCCATCTAATTGATGAAATAACGACACGACTGCGTGGAATTGGCGCAGTGGCGGATCTAGGAAATATTCATGGAGGGAGATAATCTATCTATACTATGTGGTCATTTTGTATTAAATTATTTTTAAATGTTAAATATTTCCTCATGGTAAGGGTCATAGAATCTCAGCTCCCCTTGGATCCGCCACTGCCCGAAACTACTCTAATTATGTAAAAAGCTCCTCATGTCTGCGTATGGTACTGACGGGCAATTTTCAAACAACTAACGAACTGTTAGTCTTTGGTTCTATAATGTACACAGAAGTCATGCTACTTCACATTACAATTCAAAACGTTTCCCGAACTGGTGCTACATGAAATTGCGTTCAACTTTAGATATACGCGATAGAATTATATTAGATAAATAAACTACGCATAAAGACATTGGTTGTACGTTAAGTTACATACATATATGACAACGTTGTAAGTTTATTTAATTTTTTGTTTGCTTTAAATTCTAAAATTAGCTCAATATTGTGTAATCTTCGATTTTCAGATTCTTCATTTTGAATTTGTGCTTTAGTGTATTTTTAAAGACAGCAACTACATTATTCCGATCATACTTACGTAGTTCCGTAATTCCGAAGCAAACCCTCATGAAAAATGTTTTGTATGACTTTTCCTTGTAATTTGTCGGAAACAAAATGTGTATCCGTATTACATCTAATCTAATTTAGTTTGTATTGATTTATTACGTGCAACAGTTTTTTTGTATTATAAAATAAAGTTTAAAGAGTTTAAACTAATGTTGTAACTTCTGAATTAATTTTGCAAGTGCATAAGTCCTAGCTAGGTACTAGGTATAGACTAGTATGGAATTAAGTAATTAGGAGAATTTATTTCATTTTAGTAGTTAAAGTCTAAATTTTGCATGGTTTTGGTTCAGTGCAGTGATGCCATAATAAGGATTGATTTGATCTGGTTTTGCTTTCCTTAACTTAGTTATTATTACAGAATATTTTACTAGGTATATACGTTACATACGATTTTATAAAATTATATGTAGTTCTTGAGTTGCCCATTTTAAATTAAGGGAGGACGTAGAGTAAATAAAAATTGTGTTACTTGTATGCTGAGCCATATAAAGATTAATCTAAGACTGTATGATTGTTTTGTAGTTCTTGATATCTTTGGATTCATGTGATTTGGTTTGGATTTGGAAGAGCCTATAAAATATATGTTCGCTCTATAGCTTAATTAAATTCTGTTCGGTAAGCCGATTCAAAAGGGATCTAGTTTCTATTATGATGTGATAGTCTGATCTAAGGACTTACTTCCAATCATTTGCTCTGATATCGAGCCTTCAACTGTTACATGTTGTTTCCTTCATGCCGGTTACTAGACTAATCATTGTACGGTTTAAAAAGTGTTTTATTCATTTTTTTTTGTTGGGACGAGGGAAACAATATATAGTAATATATGTATATATATATAAGGTAGATGAAATTGTCTAATAGTAAGTCGTATACCTGAAATAATATTCTAATATTGTCGTCATCTATGATGAATAAACATTTCGTATCTCATATACATAAAGAAACCGTACACCTACATAGTATCGTAACTATGCATATATCCTTTATTATATTTTCAGCTTCATATTATGTATTTACCTACTTCTCTATTTTTAAACGACGGCCACACACACAAAAAATGCCAAACCGAATTGAATCAGTTCTCATGTGTGAAGTGATCACCTTGACTCTCGAATTCCCAGTCCCAAATCACAATCCTGTAAAGTCCGTCCGTCCGTATCTGTATCTGTATACCAAGGTCATGTTCCATCTTCCATAGAAAGTGTCTGACAGTTTTTGTGAAATGCAATGTTAGCGCTACTGTTCCAAAAGAAAAATCATCATGAGCATGCCAGAGACGGAATGACAGTAAACGATTAATTTTCACCGTCCAAATCGTAATTCAATCTAAATCGATAGGAAACTCTTCCTTGCCAGTGCCAGTCATATAAGTACAAGTACAAACTTTTGAAAAAAATAGTGTACGCGAGAAGGGTTGTTTTTTTTGTTGGTTCTCAACCGATTTCTGATTGTATTGACAACAAATACATTGATACAACATTACATTATATATATACATAGTTATAGACATATATCAATCAATACATATGGGTTATTAGGAAGCGCGCAATGACATCGAACTTTTATGGTACACTCAAGTCACAATTAAGAGAATCATAATGCATTACATCTTGCAAATATACATTTACTTATAATTAGATATATATATAATATATACTAGTAATATTTATACGTGTAATATTCATTATATAGTAACAATATAGATGTATATTTAGTATGCAACAATTAAGTACAGTTATTATATAACTATGTAATATATATATATTTTCATTAAATTATGTATACGGTTTGTGGACAATCAGTGTATCTACATTCCGTATACTCAGAACAAAATTTGTTTTCTTCATTATCTTTCGTCATCTTCTTTTAATCTGGGCATTACTTATTTTGTGTGTACGTGTGTGTGAGCTCAAATCTTGATTGTGTCTTATCAGTTATTTTTATTAATTACAAGTTTTCCAACTGAACATGATAGATAATTTTTGGTGAAGTTTCTCGGCTTCTTTCTCGGTGGTGCTTTCAGGAAAGATATAATAGTTACGCTTAGGGATCCTTAAAGGTTTAGAGTCAAACATTAAAACTATATAATAATAATGGTGTAAAAATTGAACATTCTGAACCATTTTTCATCACGTTGAATTCTTTTAATTGGTGAGTGTACAGGAAGTAGTACTCAAACTTTATGTAGGTAGGTGGATATATAGGGAGAAGGTAATGGGCGGTAGGTTTCAAAGAGTTGAAAATAATTATATGGTCTATATATAAGTACGTAGGTAGGTACATAGATATTGTTTTTTGGTAAAAATTAAGGATAAAGAGTTATCCTCCCACACATCCTACTCTTACTTATAGGTATTATTGCTGGGACAATGTCGGAAATTAGTTTAATTTGGATTAAGAACAAATATAAATACATATAACAAAAAATAGTTTATTACTTGGAAAAACTCAACTTTGATGAGGAAGAAAAAGCTCAGCATCTAAAAAAATATCATCTTTCTGGGAAAACTAAAAGTTATGACAGATAAAAAGATCTATAAATAATATAATAACGAAAGGGTCAAGAGTGATTAGGAGTACACATTCGAAAAAAAGTAAGTTAAATAGTACCAGAAAAAAGAATGTAACCAGGAAAAATAAAAAACATAGAAGAAAATTGGAAGAGTAGATGTAGGATAAAAAGAGCCAATTAATTAAGTGGATGAGAAAAGAGCTGTGCAGCCATTTCCAACTCTTTTAAAGTCCACTTTAGGATTTCAAAGAAAGGAGAAAGTCAGCCATTTGCCATTTGGCTGGTTTTTAAGTCCATGGACGAGAGTGTAATCTACTAGAGTAATTTCTAGTTTCCATTTTATTCCATTTACCAGCTCAACATGATCACTTTATTGTTTATCTTCCGCCCGTCCGCTCTATCTCTCTCTCTCTCTCTCCCTCTCTCACTCACTCACTCTATTCTGACTTTCACTTCCTCATCTGGTTTTTATTTTGAGACAAATCAATCAACCCTCAAGCTAAGCCAACTGGCCCCTATTTAATTATATACTTTTGTCCTCTGACTCTTCATCTATGTACGTCGTCCTTGTCTTTTTTTTTTTTGTCTCTCTATCCCAGAATCCCAGCCACCTCAACGAACCTGCAGTTTTTTTTTATTGTATTATACAGCATGAGAGTTTTTATAGTACTTAATTACGTCGGGAGAGGAACTCTCTCTTCGTATATTGTGCTTTCATTTCCATAGTATATGGAGTAATTATTATGTGATCCAAAAGTGTGTGAGACGCGAATCCCAACACCACCTGTCACCACATCATCCTCATTCCATACTCAAAAATAAATACATACTATACGAGGAGGTATAGACTCTCCGACGGTCACACAACGTGATTACACACCGTTAAATAACAATGCTTTACATAGGCAGCTATCATTGCATTCAGTCAATCAATATTTACTAGATATTTTTTTTAACAGTATGCTTTTTGGTATGAAACAAGCAATGCATATCCACTTATTTCTTACACCTATTATTTTTTATTCGTATACACTGGCATATTATGATTTCCATTGAATAATTAGATTTAATCTAATTATTTTAATTTCAAAGGAAGAAATTTCACCCTGGGTTTGATTTTGGTATACAGATAATAATATATAGTCTCAATCTTACATTCTGTACTAAACGACACTGCACGCGTCATCATCACTCGATCATCATCACATTTCCTATATCTCCCTGTACTTTCCCCACGATTTCCCTATCTCTCGTTGCATATAATTAATTAATTAATCTGACTTCTCTCTACGCTGACAATTACACTGACTATATGGCAAACAACTATTAATTTTAAAAAAAAGAATCTACTCATGATAGTAGAGACACAACATGTTTTTGGCTTGTTTTTGGTATAAATTTCAGATAATTTGTTCATCTTAACTGGTCACATTATTGGGAAAATGTGTAAATGTCTACTTTATTTTTATATGTTACTTGCTACTATTTCAGACTGGAATAATTATATTTACAAAACCTAATATATGACTATCCGTATTTATGTAGTTAGTTAAACGTGACACATTCCAATTACTCGAGTGCAATGCTGGAGAACGGCTTTCGCTTTCATTTTCCTTTCAAATCCATCATGCTTATTTAATGTCCTCATCCGCTATGTATGATAAGCTGTTAAGTGAATCAATGTGACTTTTTTACACGTTGGAGATTTGGAAATTGGAAAAGTCTAGAAAATGCTCGAGTGATACCCAACTCCATGTGACTCTATATTATGAAGACCGAGAGAGTATTTAAGTATTATTCACTTGATTAAATATCATGTTTCCTCATTCAAACTCCTAATTACATGGAGATCATGTACTATATATGTATATAGTTCCTCCTGTACTCAGTCGTTCGTATATATGAGAATTGGAAAACCGAATTAATTTGACTTGATTATATATGTATATATACTCAAGCTGAGTTGGGAGTTTATATAAGTCCGTGTGTGAACCTGAACAGTCAAAAAGTAAATGGTAATTTTTCTCGATTATAATCAAATATTTTTCGAATATTTTGACTGTTCCAAATGCAAGTGCGTACATTGTACTTAATTTGACGCGGTTTAATTTTTGTAATATATTATATGTATATAATTTTTTGTTTTTTATTTTCGTACTTTGTTTCTGAATTTGTTCTTGTTTTTATGTGCTTTTTGTTGTTGTTGTTGATGATGAAGGAGCTACAAAATTAAATACGGTACGTATTGAATTATTTTCTCCCTTTGAAAAGACGAGTAGAAATATAGAAACCCCCTTCCATCCAATTCATTTTTGGGGATGAAAATAATAATTTTATAATTAATTTTTGTATGTATATAAGGTATTGTGTCATAATTTATATTTTTTTATATAAAGCCCTTGTTTCATTAGCCCAAAAAAGAGTGCGTAACTTTGTATATAAACATGATTTTACACAAATCACAATATATAGTGCGCATGGTTATTTCTATAGCTGAATCTAAATTACAGATTTACTTAATTTTACAGAATTACTCAAATAATTTGTAATGATGGTAACTAAATACGATATGTACGTATTTCAGAAAAAAATAAAAGAGGCTGAATGTTAAATATGTCACATTACTATTTAATTTAAACCGTCCTATTTAGACTAAGCTACTATACTATTATAGATCTAATTCAGAAATGTCAATTTAACAAATTGGCACCTTTTTTTCTAATATTAAACAAAACATTTGTGTTTCAGTGAATTATATATTTAAACTATTAAGTATTACTGCATAGTGACCAACACAATAATTTAATGATAAATTATAGATATATATATAGTAATCGTAAATAAAAATCATGTGTCGAGAAATTCGAAAAGTGTATAAAGTATAATTTTATCTAATCTGTTCAGTCAGCTACAAATCCAGGTACGCCGTATAATTATATTTATGCAATGGTCCCACGAATAGAAAACGTATCAAGTTTTCCTCCTTTATTAGTTACTTGATTGTTTTTGCTAATAAGACAGTGTGAGTGTGGTGTGTTATATTTATTGTGTAGTAGTGTGCAAGTGGAAGGATCTACAATTTATTTCTACTATAAAAAATAAATAGATAATAAAAAGCAGTGCAGTGCATAGTGCAGCGGAACATAAAATGCATAAAAAATATATTATATATATAAATAGATTTAATGTGGGTTATTTATTACAAGAAACCAAGGACCAAGAAGGCTACAGTTTAAACAAAGCAAAAATGTGAAAATACAAAATATAAATCTGAGTAAAATCTTGGCCATCCTTTGTATTATAGTTATATATACAGTTATGTGTGCTGTAGATATGGATATATAATATAGCTCTCTACTATCAATATTCATGAAGTGTGCTATAGCTATAGGTGTCTACATCTAAAATTGAAATTGGTATTGGAATTGGTCTTTGAACGTCTCTGACAGATCCGAGGACAGTACTTTTGGTCTTGAGTATATGTGTGTGTGGCTTTAGCTTATGTTACAAATGTAATGTTGAGATGGTGAGAATTTGAGAAATTATATTGCATAATTCATGAAATGAATCACT